>JAVCKT010030611.1:21472-47416 GCA_032273925.1 Rhynchotus rufescens | reverse complement strand
TCTCCTCTCCTCTCCTCTCCTCTCCTCTCCTCTCCTCTCCTCTTCCTTTTTTTTTTTTTTTTTTAAGAAAGTAATAAGATACATGAGCCTGCAATGGGAGCAACTTTAGAAGCATATTTAACATGCAATGATTAAGAGAGAGTCCCTGACAGCCACGGGGCACCGATTCGGGAAAGCACTCAAGCATTTGCTGGATTTAAAAGCTTAAACCCAAGAGGTATGGAAATGCCTACACTTAAGGCTTTCCTGAGTCAGGGCCTCCATTTGCCCTACCTGAATCCTCCCTCCCAGGGGCACTGGTGCCCAGAGTGAACTGAAGTGGAATATCAAAACAGAGGGATGATTAACAACTTGTGCTTTAAAGTGACCTGCAAATGTAAGGTCTGTTCAAGGCAGCCAAGAGGAGGAGATCTGGCTGTCACCGAGATTGGAGCAGACAGATGTTTAATGGAGTCCAGGATTACAGATCTGCCAGGCTTCACATGTAATCACCAGCTTCTTAGATTTCCTGTCTTTCTTCTCTCCTTCTTCTGGGTCTATTACAGGGTCAGGGGCCAGGGAAGGGGATGATGGAGATTTTCAGATTTGTAGCTAAATTCCTTGAGCTGCCCTTAATACTCTGACCTATTCCCAGCTGCAACCACAACCTGCTACTTTGGAGGGACTCAGAGGGATGTGGGAGTGGATTTTTTATCCATCTCCCCCCACAAAAAAAAAAGACAGATTTCAAGGATCTGTCCCATTTTCCCCAAGTGAGGCAGTAGCTCTCCAGGGCGGGCCGTGTTTGACCCACAGAGGCACAACATTGCAATCGATGCTTCCAGATGACCCACGCAGGGCTGTGCCTCAGGGGAAACGTCTGCACGGTTTCTCACCAGCCATCAGCTCACGCAGCTCAATAGTCCCTGCTATTTCTCACCCAGGGAAATGACGCTGCAAATGTCATTTGCATTTATGGGTTTTGCACACTCCTTGCTCCAGTCTTATGTACGTTTATGTTCATCCTCCACTGGGTCATCTTGTTCAGACTGCAGAGGAAGTAACCTCTGCAGAGGGTAATTCTTTGGCAAGCTAAATGATGCAGCATTAGGCAGCTCAGCAACTTTGATGGCAGTCAAAAAACCTTAACTATATCTGGTAATGGAGGACACATAAAAGAGTCTAGTTGTTGGGTCCAGGCACAAATACATCACCATGATGAGTGAATACAGGTCTTTTAATAGTAATATAGAGCACTGAGTAATTAGATGATCTCTAGAGGTCCCTTCCAACCTTGAATATTCTGTGATTCTGTGATTCTGTGATTCTGTGATTCTGTGTGATTCTGGTTCAAAATCTCTCAGGACAACTGGGAGACTCTGCTCTAGAGCACTGCTCTGTTGCAAAACTTGCGATATGAGTAAGGATGCTTCACTCAGCTTCTTCTGTCCCTCTGCTGCAAAACTTTGTCAGCAGTGTCCTGATACAGAGGACAGTCACATGGATTCATGTCTTGTCAGAAAGAAGGGCTTAGGCTCTGCCTATGGCTAAGATGCATATGCTCAAACAGCGATGTACTTAAGTGGCTGTACTTATATGATCCCTCCCAGCTGGATGCCAGCGATTAATGCAAAGTACTTGCAGAGAACTCATTACTCTAGGACATGGCAGTCCTGGAAGAGATGGGAGCCTGGCAAGGATAAGCAACTCCAAGCATGAAGCAAGGAGTACTAATCTGTATGTTGAGCTGAGGCCTTCTTCCACGTGAAGGACCATCACAGTGATCCCAGCTAGTCCCATCCAAAGTGTGAGCTCTTCCAGGTTCCCTAGGGATTGGTTAAAGAGAAAGAAAGGTTTCCAAAGAGAGATTCCCTACTCCCTTAATTATAACATACATTCTTACTCCTAGGATATCCTAGCAAATGAGTTAAAATCAAGCTCAACTATGATTTTTTTTTTTGTCATAATGTGCATTATGCTGATAAAGATATTTATTTTCAATAGAGTCAGCAGCACAATGTGCTATGGTTTTGCCAGTGGGCCAAATTGTTTTTATCGTCCTTGGCTGAGAAATGAAGGCACTTGCACGCATGAGTGCATGCTCACTCACATAGTGTCGTTTCCATCCTTAGCTGAGCATCCATGCAGCATGGTTGACTTCATTATTTCTCCCAGGGTATCTGACTTCTTTATTTATTGGGCCCTTAATTAGGTGAGAGCAAATGGAATGGAGAGCAGAGCTAAGTCTCTGATATTGCTGAGGGTACTGAGTGGTATTTGAGGGTCAGGGAAGTAGTCAGGGAGAACAAAAGTTGCCTTTGCTGGCAAATTAGGGTTGAATTCACTGCTTGCTGGAGACCAACTAAACTCTAGCAATTCTTCTTGTCTCTTTTGTGCCCAGTTCCTAATGCTCTAGATAGAAATGGGTAGCGTGGCAGTTCCCCTCTCTGGAAGAATTCATTCCTCCAAGGAAGGTCAGCATCTTCCCAGCTTTCAGTAGCAAAACAGTGAAGTCCTGAAGAAGACCTGAGCATGTCCCAGAAGCAGATGTGCACAGAGTGAGAATCCGAATCATTTTCTACACTACGCCCAATAGCATCTCCTGCAAAAACAAAAGGCACTGTCCCAAGAGCCAGCAACACAACACAGTCAAAGTGATAGGACCTCTGCAGCGGCAGTGCCAAAATTGAAGATGGCTTTGCTTTTTTTAAATCTCTAGGTCACAGAGTCACAAAATCATTGGACAAGCTCAGCTTTCCCTTTTAAAACAGAATCATTTTTATCTCTCTTTCTCCTGGACAAATGACAAAAAACACATGGCCTGCCTGCAAGCTGAACGCTCACAAACCAAAAGAATGAAAACAAAACCAAGTAAACAAACAAAACCCTTGAGTTATTTTTAAAGTTTATGATCCTGAGCAGGAGGACAAGCTCAGACCAACAATCCCCTGGAAGCAGACACTTCAAACCCAAGAGTTCATGTTAATTGAAATCTTATGCAAAGACCATATTTGAATAAATTAAGCTGCAATTAAGTAAAGTTATTAATGAATGCTTTAACTAATTGATACGATTGCATAAGCAGAAGACAAGATTTTAATCAATGGTCTTGAAATCAGAAGTAAACTAACCAGTCACCACCTTCTCCTTTTCAGCTAATTTGAACAAGATAATTCTGTTGCAGATATAGTGACTCTGCAGCAAAAGGAAGAATAAATCTCAGGAGACAAACAGGTATAAACCTTCCCCATTTTAATGAGAAACAGACTCAAAATGGCCAAAACGACCCTGCCAACATGATTTGTGATGCTGTTACTTAATTTTTACCAAATGTACTTTCTGACATGCTTTAGTTTAAGTGCATATTTATTTGATATTTCATTGGCAGAGTTTAAAAGAGCCCCCAAAACACCCATCTGCTTGTTCCACACATGACCCTACCAGTCTCACCTTTGAAATACTGTGAATAGTTCAGGGAGTGATAGCACTATTCAGATGTGAGTTATTCTCAGATCATGGATATCATTTTTTACAAGGGAGAGGCACAACTTTCTGCAGGAGTAAGAAGCTGACTCACTTGCACAAGACAAACCTGCTTGCGGAGCAGGGACAACAGATTTCCTTCCTTGAGTCAAATTTAGGGTTGTTCATAAAACATTTTCAGAACAGAATCTTCCCTATCCTCTAGGAAACCAAAACTAGGAGGCAGCTCAAAAGCCTTGGAATTTTAATAATAATAAATCGGGGGCTCTCGCTGTTTGCCTTCTGGTTTTTGAGCCTTCAAGTTCACTTCTGGCTCTTCCCTTTGATCCTGCTATATCAAAGGAGAGCTGAGATTCTCATGTCTTGGAGTTGCTTCCAGGTGCTGTGTCAGCTTTGCAAAACACACAGCCAGCACTGTGAGATACCTAGGAGTCTGCCAAGCAATAGCAGAATTATTTAGAAGGAGATCTAGTTGGTTTTCCAAATACTAGTCCAAAGCTATGCCGTAGAAATGAGTATCACACATATCCTGACATTCATAGCTGGGCTATATGTGCACTTCAACACCAAAGCCTCAAAGAGGTGAGGAGATGTGGTCAGTCAACAGCATGCAGGCAGCTGGAAGGAAAGAGAGAAAAGGCAAAGGGGTGCCAGGAGAGGAGGAGTAATGGAAAATTAGCTGCAAATCTGCAAATGAAAGAACAGAGCAGTAAAGAGAGATGGGATTTGAGAGAGATGCAGGAATGGTGGAAAAGGGGTGAAATAAGCATTTCAAAACAAACCCTTGAGAGATCTCTAGGGAGCTTGTAGGTTCAGGGCTGTCATTCGGGAAGAGAGTCAAAAAGAGGGTCTGAGGAAGGGGAGGAATGGCAGGAAGCACATGCATGTGTGGCAAGCAGCACAGGAGATAAATTGCAGATGTCCTTCCCCTGCTGACCTGCTACTATAGCAGGATCTCCCATCTGCTTCTCATTCCCTTGGATCAATGTGCGAGGCAAAGGTCCTCCATGCACCAGAAAGACCCAAAAGTCCAAGCCTCCTAAATACCAATATCCCTGTGATTCCAGGGCATATATCTCAAAAAAAAAAAAAAGCCAAATTAAGGGTGACAGAGAGGGAGAGATGAAGGGGCAGATAAGTGAGAAGATGACAGCCTGGAGCAGCCACAGTGCATGAGGCCTCCTGCTCGAAGGGAGATGGCCATCCTGTTCACAAATCCTCAATGCCTTTTGTAAAGGCTGGGGCTAAATTGCAGATTTCCTGATAAATCCTGACAGATCCACAACAAGCACCAATCCTTCCCTGCTCTGTCAACAGGGACTTGAAACATGTGTTCTTGATGCTTTATTATATGCCTATACCTTGGTGAAATAATGGAGCCTTTGTGTACTGCGTCTCTCCGTCTCGGTGACAAATCTTTCCCTCTGCCTCCTTCAATCAATCTCCACATAAAATATATATTTATATATAATGGAGCCCTTCTGCTTATGAAAGGCTGCTGCATCCTGTTCCTAAGTGCACTGCACGTCAGACACAGCTGCCAAGTACTGCTTGTCATGTTTTGGTGTCCAGAGGCGCTGTGTGAAAGCACTGCTATCATCCCCTTTCCCATTGGAGCCTCCATGGGGAGAGAGATCATTGCATCCCTGGAGCAGACCTCAAGAAAAGAGTCCATGCTTTCATCCTGAAAACTCACAGGAGGAGGAAACTCTTTCACCAGCAACTAGGATCAGCTCTGCCCTCCCTAAATACCTTTGGAAATGTCATGGGGATCCATCTCTACCACATGCTCCATCTCCCCATGTGGTGCTTGCAGGAGGCACCACTATCTTTATTGCCCTTAATGAAGGGAAATGCCTGGGCCTGCTCTCAACCACCCATCCCCTACCCAACGAGGACCTGATGGTGCTAATCCAACACCCATTTGAGGTACGCTATATCATGAGCACAAAGAGAGTGACCTTACTGCTGTCATCTGCACAGCTCCCTGCTCTGCAATTTTTTAGAGACTGGGAGGCAAGAATTGAGTGAATAGTGTGACAGAGTACCACATATTCGAAGACTACTGTTTTGGAAAGAATCAAGAGAGCTCCTGTGTGTATTCAAAGTCCAATCAACTCAAAAGAGATAAATATCCTCATATGAATAAGTATTCATAGCTCAGGAGAGGACAGAGAACATAAGAGAACACAGAAACAGAAAACATTTTAAATAAGATGATTTGAGCAGAAGAAATTACAGTCACAAATAGCCTGGAAACTATAACTCCCCCATCACTTTGCAGGAGGCAAAAGGGAAGCCAGTGAATTATATCTGAGCTCCTGCCCCTTGGCAAGGTCTTGGGAAGGACCACAGCAACCCTAATAACCACCACCCA
Source organism: Rhynchotus rufescens (assembly GCA_032273925.1). Classification (NCBI taxonomy): domain Eukaryota; kingdom Metazoa; phylum Chordata; class Aves; order Tinamiformes; family Tinamidae; genus Rhynchotus; species Rhynchotus rufescens. Next base: position 41,577 of record JAVCKT010030611.1, on the reverse strand, counting down.
AAGAACCCTCAGATTCTCGCCTTTTGGACCAGGAGAAACCACTCCCAGATAAAGTAGAGACAAATAATTTCAGGGTGGGCCACAGCCTAGAGAAGAGCCATCTGAAGAGGATGGGAGGAGGGTGGTTAAGATGCTCTTCAGGGCAGGTGAGGCGACAGTGATTATTTACTGTTGTTTTGTATAAGACAAGAATTAGCGAGTGTCATATAATATAGACAGGTAGCAGGCTTCAAAAAAAAAAAAAAAAAGCCAGCGCTTTTTCCTACAGTGCTTACTTTAACAGTGGAGGTCATAAAATGCTGGAAAAGCCCAAAATAAGCCAAGGTGGGGAAAAATGTAAGATATTTTTCTGGAATGCAGCACCATTAGGTGCAATCGATGACCCAGTAAATCCCAAAAACATGATCACAAAAGGGAGTCTGGGGCAACAACACCCTACCTTTTCTTAATTTCTGTGTCTGGACATACTCATTTAAATGGTCGCTAGGAGAGGCAGGGTATTTAGGTCTTTCATGACCCAGGATGATAAAGCAATCATCAGGATGGGAGAAGAGAGGGAACAGAGCGGGCCCTGTCCATACCAGAGTGCTGTCAGACACCTCAATATGAAGCTGGCAGATGGTGAGAGCAAAGCAATCAAGTGTAGGTGGGTGTTTGGTGCTGGGACAATGCTGGGAGGATGTCTCTCTTCCCAAAAATTGCTACTGGAACGTGTCTGCCCAAGCAAGGTAGATGCTCCAAGCAATTCATCAAGGAAGAGGAAAATGAGTGTTTTATGTTTGGTACTATTTACATGCTCCAAGGACAGGTAGGTAGTATTTTCTCAATGAGTCATTGAACCTCTATGTACGAGATGACTGTTTCAGGCCTCGACTGGCAGCTTCTAGTTGAACCTGCCAACACTCCACCACAGCCCTTCACCCATCCCTTTTGTCTGAGGATCCTAAAGCTCTTCATAAGCACATGTGAATCAATCAATTTCAATGTTCAAGTCCCTGCAAGTCCACAAGCTAATCACACAAAATAAACTTCTTTATACAAAGCTTCCACCTTTTCCTCCCACACTAAGCAGTAAAGTTTACGAGCTCAAGAACTTGGCTGAAAATCATGCAGACTTCCATGCTGAACACCCAGCTTGGTCCTCCCCTGAAATCTGGCTGCTAATATTTTCAATAATCCATAACACAACAGGAATTTCAGGCTATACGTTGCCTCTACCCTGGCAAGCAGTGCTCCACAATATACATCACTGAATCTCAGAGAGGTTTCAGCTTCTCCAAATCCTCCAGTTGGAGTCAAATGATTCAGCTTACCCACTCTATCCATATCTGTGGCAGATGCAGTCACAGTTTGGATGGGGGTGGACAGCAGTGTGGTTTGCAGCATATGCAGCAGCAGTGCTCTGTCACATAGCCAGCAATACACATACTGCACAAGGCAATACTGGAGGTGGTTTCTACCCTTTGAGTTCTCTGCCCTGGCCTCTCTGTAATCTGAATCAGAGTATAATCATTTGATGTCATCTAAGAACAAAAATCCACAAGATAATCAATCAAGCATAAGCAAACTTGTGGTAGTAGCTTGTTTTATTCACTCTCAGAGCATCAGATGCAACACTGATGTCCATATTATGACCAGGCTAAACATTCTCAAAGCATGACAGATAGGTGGAATGTCTTACCTGCTTCTCAGACATGATGTACAGGTGTTCATGGTCCACGGAAAAGGCCATATCCCGTAATATAGGGCCAGAATCGACCACCTGCACAATCTCATACTCCAGCGTGTTCTTGGTGGGGCCATCCACACGAATCTGAACAACAAAAGCAGGAAAAGATGGTGGGCATTTTTACTTTGTCCACAGACAGTATAAAATAATCACAGGAGAAATTCATTTTGGTCCATGTCTTTTGGACATCCAACCACTGTCATCATAAATGAAATTTGTTCCCTGTCTCCTTTCTTAAAGGCTAAAGCAGGTTAATGACTTCTGCTGGTCTCATCATCCCAAGGTAATCGTAGAAGAACGATCCAGAGCCTGCTCACTTTCCTCCAGCCCTACTGCAGTATTATTATTGCTGTCAGTGAACTGAATGACTATGATGGCCCAAAGAGCACAACTGAGTCAATGATGAGCAAAAGAGAAAAAAGGAACACCAAAGTCTGCAGGACTGACTCACTCAAACACTGATCAGAAACTATTATTGTTTTTATTGCTAATATACCATGGGGTAACGTGTTAGCGTAGAGGGTACTATACAAAAAAGATATTTCTCTTGATGATTACATATATCTGATATTGAAATCAGTCCTGAGCAAATATGGCATGCTATAATTCCAGCCATGTCTCATAACAGGTTGTCACTTAGGAGTGTCAGTAAAAGAATTATGAGAATGAACCAGACACTTAGTCCCAGTTGCTTTCCTGACAGTGGGCAGTGCTATCGAAGAAGGTCCATAAAACTCCACAGGTTTAAAACTCCATACCCAATTTCTAGAAATAGAGGTAAAACTCAGAGGCAGGAAGTTTATAATCTCTTTCAGTAGTTTAATCACAATTCAGGATAATGTAGCTATCCATAGGAATGTTAAGTCCTTCTGCTGGGCCTAGTAGGAGGGCTTTGTACTTCAGCAGACTACATGGCTATGTCTTCCACAGCGGTAAAACACACTGCTTATCTCCCTTTAGAGAATCTTCTATCCTGCAGCAACTGAACATTTTAGTGTCCTTCCCTAGAAGAAGAAACCAAATTTTAGTGGATCTGCCTTGTGCTCCATATTCATGATCTCTATATTTTCCTGACTGAAGTAGATCAAAGACTTCCAGTTCATGCATTGAACCTGCATAGTTTCATAGATGAGCAAAAAGCATCTTTCCCATCCAAAGGTAATAACAAGACATAGAGAAATAATGGCACCAAGATTCATTGCCACTATTCTCTGTCATTTAGTCCATGAGTTTATTACTTCTGTATCAACCTTTCAGCCTAGAAACTCATATTGAATTAATCTCTATATTAGAATGCCAGAGAAAGGAAGGGAAGCAAATGAGGGAGAATGACAATGGTAGTTAGCTTCTCATCTTGATGTATCTGCTGATGACAGCAGCATACTCAAAAATGTCCATGAGAGCTTCACCACTGTGCATCCTTTGCTAAATACATCCGTTCCTCTTGTCCACTCTGATTGCCTAGGAGGAAAAGGCTCAATTGTGTCTGCAGATCCCTTTAGCTCATGGCAGTCTCTCTGCCTAAAGTAGTGATTCACTCAGGGGGACAAGGACGTAGAGGCTCAGATGGGCTCAGAATGAGGCCTTCCCCTTAGGAGAATGAGGAGAAAGGAAGAAGATACAAAAAAGATCCTGGATGGGGCTTTGCCAAGACATCTCAAATTAGGTTGACAGGACACCTCAATTAGGCATCCAGGTTGGAACCTTCCATATTTCCCCATGGGGACTTTTCTGTACTGAATTCTTCCTGTTAGGGAGCAATTGCTGATCCTGTTGGATCAGTTGGAATTGCTGATCCTGTTGGAGCTTTACCTCTCTTGCTCATCCCTGCTCTCTCTGTTGACCACTCTGCTAAATAAACCTTGTGTCTTAGCTGCTTTGACCTTGATTTTTCGGCATCTTCAGGGTCAGATCTGCAGGCCTCTAGATAAGTAAGCAGCCAATTATCACCCCAGGCTCAGGCACTGTCCTTAGCCTTTGCTAGGCCCCATTAGACCAGGAGCTCAAAGGTGGAAGAGACAGGCTGCAGAAATAGCTGGCTGAGGTTAACAAACCATGCAGGCAGAAGGCACAACCCCCAGGGATCTCCCCTATGTGTTTTGTGCAGGTAAAAGATTGCAGAGGTTGCACACCAGTAAAACAGAGATACTTGCAAGTGATTTAACAGCTATTGCTAACCTAATTGCCTGAAAAATAATTATTTTGCAGAGAAGAAGGGATGCAGGAGCAGTGCTTATTCCATTGCACATGTGCAAGTGCACACACATGCACTCTTGCACACACACATACAACCACAAGGGCAGAAACTTCTTTCTCAAACGAGTTTAGAGAAGAAAATTCAGAAGAAACCCAGAAAATCTGGCAGTTATTCATCTACCACAGCGTGCACTGCATATATATATCACACCAGACCGGCACCTGCAAAGAGTTTGTCACTTGTCACCGTAACGCGCAGCCAAGCACATGGATCTCAACTCAATCCAATCCATATCCTGTTTTAAACTCTGGCCTTCCTGTGTTTGGTCCCAGGTAGGGAGTCCAGAGGACCTCTACCTTCCTTGCACGTTGGTCTCAGTTTTAAGCACCAGGCAGCACAGCAGCACTTTCTCTTGGAGCTAATTTTATTCTCGTACCCAGGTGTCAGGTTGAACTTGGTCATTTATGTTTGCAAAAAAATATATAAAAAAGTAAGTAGATAGATAAATAAACAAAGTACCCATGAAGGGGAAATAAGAAGATTCAAGTGTGAAAGTGATCATCATTGGACTCGGAAACAAGCTCAGAAAGCTCCCCAGGCTGTTGATTGCTGGCAACATGAAGCACACACCTGCAGTTTGCTCTGCCTTTACATTGCTTTAGCATCAGTTACCTGTGGGGCGAGGAGATATTGAGCTAACTGTTGTTTTCCTCTGACTGAAACACAGTTATTCTTATATCCGGATGTTGTTATTTGGCTATGGGATTACAGCCAAACTGAAAATCCCTTTAATTGCCCACCCATGTAGTATGGGAGCAGAGAGAGGGAACAGGAAGGGGCCAAGGTGCCTTCAGGAGATCACACAGGTCTCCAAAATCCCAGCCCGTCACAGCCAGCATTAATAGATTGGTGCAGTCACCTCCACAAAGATCCAAAAATCTACACATGACCACAGAGGTACCTATTACCAGTGCCTACATGTCTTGTAGATGGATGCCTGCTCTTTGGCCCATGGCAAACCCAGGATACTGCCCATCTCAGCTCATCCACCCTTCAACAGCATGCTATGTGTCACCCAACACTCCCACTGGGTCTGCCAGCATCACAAACATGACCAGGACCAGCACATGCAGCCTTTCTACCCAACACTCTGATAAACCTCATGGTCCCATAGCCAAGACACACGTGCAGAGCTTGCAGGAGCTGGGACCACCTCCCTCAGATGAGCATGGCCACTGCAGAGGCCTTTCCTTAACAACATTAATCCTGCTTCCCGGATGTCTGTAGTCACTGGGCTTCGTTCTGCAAAGCCGGTTGCTATTAAAAAATCAGCATGATGCTTCCCGAAGGTCAACTACCAAGAGACCTATTCTGGCAGCTGCTTGTTTGTTTGTCTGAACATTATCTAGGTCTGGCTGTTTATTTACATCCATTGAAGTATCAGACAATAAATATCCTCTCCCAGTAGCAAACAGATGCTTGCACTCAAATGTTCTGGCTAGCACTTGCTTCAAAACGATCTTCTTAATGAGCAAACAACACCATTAATCTTTAAAGACACAGGCTCTGGCCTACTCTAAGCTCCCACCCTGGCCATGGCTAGCCTTACAGGCATCCTGGCGAAGCGCCCAAGGGTCTGGTAGATGAAAGAATTTAAAAGATGCCTTCTATCATTTTACCAATGCTTGTCAGCGTTATCTGGGCTTCCCCAGCTGCCAGTGCCAGGACCACGGTAGGGTGATGCTCAACTACAGTTAGCTGGGCAAAGTGGTGGACAATGCCTCAGTGAGGCTTCTGAGTCTGAAGAAGGGTTTAGAAGTTGACCAAGGGCTCAATAAGTCCCTTTAAATCATGCATGTGACCCCTAAATTGTCAGTAGGGTTAAAGAAAAGGCGCGATGTCGGAGGATTAAGAAGTAAGTGCCACTAACAAGCACTTTGTCCATGTTTTATGAAGTGAAACTAAGGACGTGACAAAAAAACAAAGACATCCAAGCTCTCCTGAGCAACTCAGTCATGTGCCTTCCAGACTACAGCATGTGGCCCTGTCCTGTGATCTGACAGCATAATTCTGCTAGCATGTTATTCTTCCACTAAGCTGGATGGGGATGGTGTCTTTTGGAAAGGCTCATTTCACAGACGGGGAGGCTGAATGAGAAAGAGGTGATATGACCTATCCTGCCAGTAGCAGAGCTGGAAAGCTCTCCCCACTCATAAGTCTACGTCAGCAAGTAGCACAGTGCAACAGGAGTTGGTTGGTAGAAGGGATACAGTTTGCACTAAAAGCCAGCAACCACACTGCATGGGATCTGGGGGCTTTTCCTGCAGAACCCTCATACCCTGTCCCATATCAGTGGTTGGAGCACACCAACCTTTTCCAGCTTAGTGTTATCTTTCTAAAGTTCATAAACTTTAGGACTATCCTCATGTATGGATCACAGAGAATGATGCATAGACATCTATGATGGTCATTTCAAAAGCCAGATCCTTTGTTTAACATTGAGAACCTACCTAAAACACTAATTGAGATGCACAGAGGACTCCTGAAACTACCTCACCTCTGTTGTTTAGTCCCAACACCTTGGACTGGTCATTGGCAGCAAAACAACAAAGCCTTTTCACTTTGGTAATTTGAGTTCTACTGTTTCTTAGTCTTCTAAACCCATCATTGCCTGCTCAAAATGCCCTTGTAGGCACTGTGGATTAAAAACTAAACCTCTCCATTGACTTCTCTGTATAAAGCATTTTAAATGCATCAGGATCTCCCCACAATGTGGTCAGGAACAGGATCACAAGTGATCTGGCAATTTGAAGATTGGCCAAATGTTCAGCAAAAGCAGGCATAAATCAGATGACAATCAATACAAACAAATAAATAACTGAGCAGAAGAGGAGCTTGGTGAACCATGACTCACTCAGAAAACCCTTCCTTCCCCATCACTGCTTTGTGCAGCAAGCCCTGGGGCCAATGTGGTTTAAGGGAATTGATCATCCTTGGCTCAAGAGCATCCAGGCCAGAGCTCCAGTAGCTCCCACTCAGATAGCACTAATGGTTTATTTTGGCCATGAAATCGCCGAATTTCGCAGGGGAGATGCTGAAGGAGCTGAAACGAAAATTGCAGGAGCGGATGTCAAAGGCAAGTCCCTGTAGGTCACAGAATCAAGGCCTGCTGTCTCCACCTGGGTGCAAAGGAGGGGACACAAATGAGGCCCTGGCTGCAAAAGGAGAAGATTGAATAGGGAAATGCAGACCTTGCAGGACATTCTCTGTTCCTTCCAAGACATCCTTCCTTTGTCCTCCCTGCCTCTCCTTCTCCCAGGGTTTCTCACTGAAATCACCATCATTATTTCTCACTATTGGATTAAGGATCTGCAAACCTCATTTCCAGGAGATCCAAGCTGCCCTGGAGCCCAGCACATCAATCCAGACTGCACTGAGCAGTACCCAGCCACAGCCTTACGACTGCACAGGGGCCTCTAATACCTCATTGCTTTTCCAATATCAGTTCCTCCCCGTTTTATGAACTTAATGTTCCCCAGTGGACACCGAGACTGCTGGCTGCTGGAGTGGCAAGGGGGCAGAGACATGCGGTAGACAGCACATGATCTAGCATCAGGCCATTATGATGATGATCTATTTCTGCTCTTCCTTTAATTTGAGTTACACAGTGCAGCTCTATTGATCTTAGCAAACAACTAGAAGGGACTATGAGTGACGCACTGTCTTCCTCCCGCTTCCCTCCACTTCGACAAGTCCTTTCCAGCCAAATAAACCATTCTAATTTATCTAATGTCTATTAATGGGAGATCAGTTTCTAATAAGACATGGCATTTCAACAGCCCCACCTACCTACCGATCCAGGAGGCCTTTAGAAGTACTAATTGAAAAAAAAAAAAAGCAAATTGAGGGTGGAATCTCTTTCTTTGCCAGGGTCATGAGCAGATGAGCACTGGGGCAGAGATTTGCTGGACATCAATGATTTGATCCTGCAGTGAAGGATCAAGACTCCTTCTCATGCCTAATAGTTTGTCAGCAGCCAGCCACCTTCTCTCTACTCCTGTGTAGCTCTTTTAAGATGTTCTTTGTGCAAATGACGCCATCCCATCCAAATACAGACCTCAGCATTTCCTCCAAGCACCTTCAGTCCTACCAATGAGCAGGATCCTGGCAAACTTGGTGTTTAGGCTTCACAGTGCTCACCACCTTGACGCTCTCCCAGGCCCAAATGCAATGGTAATAATCACTCTCACACCAGAGATGAGGCAGATCTGCTCTGGAGAAGAGGACTAAGCCCAGTCTGTTGTCTCCAAGTCACCCTCAAGGGACCCAAGTCATCCTCAAGTCAGCCTAAAGATGCAGCTTTCACCACAGGAAGACTCAGCTCTAAAACTCTCTCCCAAGCACAGCGAGGTCTATGTGACAACTCACACAGTTAAATGCACAGATGCAAAGGTGTATCCACAAAAAAAAAAAAAACTCCGAGGGAAGCACCCACGGACACTGCACATCATTATCTCCTCAGACCCTGCGCGCATACCTCTGAGAAGTACAGATATACACTCCGCACAAGAGGAAGGACACTGATGTGGGCTGGACCACACAAAAGACTCCTGTCTCATGCCTCTTTTGCTCAGAGTATCCGTATTTTATGATCAGTAAGCCAGACTCATTTGCTACAGCATTGTGACAGCAAAGGAGAATGGTTCCTACCCCCCTTCTCCATGCACACAATTGCCAGACCCTTTCTTTTCCAAGCAGCAAGCACTGGTTTTCAAGGAAACGGTTTCCCTAGAATCCCGCTGGCTAATCCGTACCATCTGCAGGCCTTGCGCAGTAATCCTCCCTTGCATGCCCTCAGCCAGGCGCTGGCAGGGGACACGGGTGGCTGCACGGGCAGGATGGTGGGCTCTAATTCCTGCAAAGGAGTCACCCACTGACCTCGCACGTAATTCATCCCGGCTGCAAAATTAGGTCAACTAGAGACTGACTGCTGGGTCTGAGATCTCCCTTACAGTGATGGGATAGCACATGAGGGCAGGGGAGGCTTCCTCCTGCTCCTGGAAAGCCAGGGGAAAGATGGAGCAGGAGGTTTATGACCATCTGTTTTCATTTTCAAATGCAGAAAGCATACAATGATTTGAGATATGTTGGAATTAAACTTCTGCTTTGGGTCAGAGGGTCCTAGGAGGTAGGGGACATGGAGAGGGTCCTAGCACATATGTCCCCTTTCCTTTTCAGTGCAGACAACAGTATTGTGTCAAAACACTCTGGTTTCTCACTAACTCCTTGTAGCAAGAAATATACCCAGTTATAATGGATTTATTATCTAAACTGGGCATAAATAAAAAAGACCAGCCCTTCTTTCTGGGCTTGGGCAGTACCTAACACACAGAGTTTCTGACTTCTGCTCCTGAATACTACTTCTATAAACATAATAATTACAGAATGGAGTGTGGCCATGGGTGGCTGTACTTGGACTACAGCCAGATGGATCTGGGCATGGTGGGAAAGGGAAGGAGATGTCCGGGTCCTTTCTTTCCCTGGTCGGGCAGAGCACTTCAGGTGTCTGCAGCTTTCACATGCACCAGCCCATTGACAGATGACATCATTTTTGAAAGTGTGGTTTACACACGTTCCCCTGGCACTCCCTGATTGATAAATTAGACACTCAAGAGCCACGTGATAATCAATGGAAATCATTAGTTTGTAACAACACAAGGGAAGCTCGGCAGAGCTCATTTTTCAAGGTAATGGCCTGCCAAATGATCAGTGCTCAGCAATAAGCCCTGCCAGGCGATCTATTAGCGGGATGTTGGCACTCACCTATGGCACAAGGCTGAGGCCTTTGCTCTCCAAGCCCATCCTGAGTCAGGGCTTGTGCAGCTTGGCCTTTAATCCAGGGAAATTGGCATTTGGCCAATTTGGTTTGGCATTTAATCCAGATGAAGGAAAGTGGGAAACAGAGGCCTGAACCTGTCATTCCTCCTCCTTCCTCTGCAATTTCTCCCCCAACCCTGCAAACCTAAAATAAAAGTAATTTTAGACAAGAATGTCTCCTCACATATCTTTTCACAAGACTCCCAACTCTAGCAAACAGATCAAACTGCAGATAAAAGTGATTTGGACTATGGGCACTACGAGCAAGTCACAAATCTCAAGCTGTTTTAGCATCAGAAATGCCCAGAAGCATGGAGAATGTCCACATGACACTCATTAAGTACAATATCAACCATCAACGGCCCTGAGCATGAGTCCTTACATGGGGCTTCTAGGAAGTAGAAACAGTCAGAAATACAGGATGCTCGATCTGGAATACAAATCCTTTACAAGAGTCTGTTCATGGGGCTGAGACCAGATTCCTCCCAGAGATGAGCTCATCCTGACATGCCAGGAATGCAGCCGGGAGCCCCGCGGGGTACAGAGCAGCCCCACAAAGAGCCCTTTGACAGCGGCCTGACCTCAGGGAAGCCAGACGAGTTGGGCCTTTGAAACACCCACGGTTCCTTCATGACATAGTGTCACTGGGGAGGAAGCCAGATGCCCTTTGGCGTTGCCCACAAGGGCAAGAGCACACAGCGGGACATGCAGACACAGCTCGGATGCCCAGATAGACATGGCATTTGTGGAAGCAACAAACACCTCTATTTGGAAATTTCCAAGCAGATAAGGCATAGGAAAGGGGTGCATATTTGCACACCATGCACATGCACACTGATGTGTACAAACTGCCCATCAATGTAGACTCTGGGTACACTCACAGATCTCGGTCTCTCAAACACACATAAGCAATACAGACATCCTGGCAGATGAACATCCTCCCTACGTTGGGAAAAACGTTCGGAATACAGGTATTTATACAAGCCAAGGTGGCACGGTGCCCTGTACAGCTCTAGGCATCAGTGAGGGCAATCATAGCCTGTCATATCTGAGCCTGGACAAACAGAAAGGATTTGCAATTTCCCTTTACAGTACATCAGAGATGTGCCAAAGCCCCTGTTTTGCTGAGGATTTGGGCCCTTTACCGCTTTCTCTCCACCCACCCACACAAATCATGTCTCAGAGATCATATCTGCAGTCAATAAAATCCCCTCCCCTTGCACTGGCATTTGTGTCTGGGGCTCATCCTAAACAAGTGCAGAGAGGACATAGGGATAGGGTGATAGACTGGGACCAAAAGCATACAGAAAACTGGGACTGGAGTTCATTGCTCACTCCCTTGCTGTAAGGAGACCTTGAGCAGATGGATGGAGCGATTACTTGGGAACAAATCCCCCCAGTGTTGTGCAGAGTCCTTATCTCTGAGACAAGGGGGAAAAGGGAACCTGAAAGACAAGCTCTCCAAGGAAATCAGCCAGCCCAGACTCTCTGTCCAGTTCTTTTTTGTTAGTTGACATCCCTAGGGCTAAGGTCAAGATAATGAGCTCCTACGTATCTCTGGGTCCCAGCCCCACTGACAAGGTTGTGCTCTGCAAAGGTTACAGTAATTCAGTCGCTGACTCTTTTGGCTCCTGGGCTCTTCAATGCCAAGGTGACCTATTAAGAACTTAATATCAGATAAAAAACATCCCTTCAAGCCTTTCAAACCTTCATAATCTATGTTTATCCACAGCCACACACACAAAAGAGAGAGAGAGGAAGAGCAAGAGCTTATCTTCCAATATTGCCTCAGATAAAAGGAAATACCGTATGGAAACAAAGCTCCACATTTGCCCTTTCTCCCCTTTTTTTTTTCATGCAAGCAGCCAGGAAACTGATCCAGAGATGTAATAGCAGACCATGCCTCTTCTGTGCATCTCTCATTTGAACAATCCTTTACTGAAGGCTGGTTTCATCTACAAATTCACCAGAAGTTCCTCTGCTATCATCTCTGATCTCTGAGCAAGGGCAGTATCACTTCTCAGGCCATCCCCTAAACAGACTGTGTTTCTCCCCAGCCAGACCCAATGAGTAACACAGGTTCCCAAGGCCAGTCATAGTTTTCCCAGCAAGCACAGACCTCCATCTCAGTCTTGAGAAGGACCAGTCATCTCTCCACAGCTTAGCTCAAGGACAGTTTCTCCTTCCCAAGGTCTCCTTTCCTCTCCTGTCGAGGGATGCCTCGTTAGTGGACAAAAGACATCTTCCATTCCTTTTACCATCCAAGACCAACCAACAAGCTTGTTGGTCCTCTTCAATCAAAGCAACATATCACTTGGCTTGGCTCAACTTCAGTGTATATCAACAAAGGACAAGTTGTCCCTATTCACTGCCTAAATGGATGGACCTTCTCAAATCTCATGAAGAAAAGACCTCACCAAACACATTTCTCCTCTTACCTCTCCCTCTTACTTAAGGGTCCTTATCTCTCCACCTCCTCAGTCCTTCCGTGAAAAGAGTATCATCAATCTTACCTTGAGGGAGCTTCCAAACAGTCTTAAACACATTACATAGCAGCAACAATTGCCTTTACCAAGACTTTCCACTCTAGGATGCCCAAAACGCTCAACCACCCTTGCTAAGAGCTGCTGCTCTCCTCTCACCGGCATGCAGCTACTATGGAAGACTGAGCTTTCATCCTGCCATCTCTTCAGTCCTGTAGAGAAGCAAAGGATGGAAAAGAACAGCAGTAATCCAAGCTCTTCTCCATAGCCTGATTTCTAGATCATTCCCCAGGCTTGTGCCTCTTCTCTTCTTCAACCATGCAAGCCATGTGGGAACCACTTGAGCACAAGGGGCTGCCTGCTAGGTAAGGAGAAACCTCAGCATCCAATGGGAATCTCTGGTGGCTCAAGGCAGGGAAGAGAGCAGCATGTGGGTTAAGAATGAAGCATGTCTACCTGTTTTGTGCATTAAAGCTTATAGCTAGCAAGTCTGCCGTGCATTTCTGCTGATCCTTTCCGCCTGTTTCCCCTCTTTGTTTGACTGCTTGCCTCAGGACTCCCCGATATTGTTCTCCCCCTCTCACTCTTTGTGCTGGCATGTGAGGAAGTGTGTAGGCTGAGAGGAAAGCAGCAGGAACCAGACTCCTTGCTGCATTCCTGGCAAAGAGAGGAGGGCACAAGGGAGCTCAGTGCTGGCGTGGGAGGATGAAGGACTCTAGGAGATGGGGATATGCAATGAAAGTGAAAAATGCGCCCAAGCCCAGAGAGCAAAAACTTGCTCCCATAGTGTCTCAGCACCAGCCATATCACACATGGACTTCCCCTTCCCAAGGAATAAACTTATTCTACAGGCCTGACCAATCTCTGTTTATAACACCATCTTGCCAGTATATTAGAGATGGATAAAACTACTATAACCATTAGACATCAGAGGCTATTCCAGACCATGAGTTTGCCCTTGTGTTCTTGGGGAAGGAAGATTTCTGCTCTCCTAGCTTTAGCTCCTATAAGATACCTAGGGGTACATAGAATATGTCCCCTATGAGAGTCTATAACAAGCAAAGAAAAGCTCCAACGCAGGGTGCAGACATACAGTCTGAGCTCATTTAAGACCCAGTCATTTAGGGCGAAGGACCTAGGATATTCTTTACTACCTCACTAGATCCTTACTGCTTAAATGAAGTCAGCCCTGGAGTGGGACTAAAGGGTACAAGGGAAAGGACTTTGCTGATACCAGACAGCAAAAGACACAGACACAGAAAGGGATCAAAACAAGGTCCATATCCCTTGGCACCACCTCCATTATCTCCAGTAGCTTGGGAGACTGCAGATCATAAGTATAATCGACATTTTGGAGGAGAGGGAGAACAGAATCCAGAGCAACTTCAGAAAAAGGCCTGGGGGCCACCTCCAACACAGTGAATTACATTTCAGAGTATTAAATATGGAGCAGTGAATGTCAATAATCCTCCATGCCAAACAAGGTCCTTGCACAGCCTCATACTTCAGTCTGCTAGCAATGCTGAATGCACTCTGCTCTCCCACATCATCTTATTTGACTCCAGGGTTAAAGCTAGAGACTTAGAAAAACCTCAGGTTTAAATCTTAGCTGAACTCTAGATTCATATGACCTTAGAGATGTCACCTACTCTGTGCTTCAGTGTCTCCGCTTTTCAGTGAGCTGTCCACGGAGTGGATGATTTTTAGTGAACAGCTTTTGGGGCTAGGATGGGAAATATGGAGGTTCCGGGGTTACAAAGCGAAGATCCTCAAAACACCACCAAAGCAATTTCCATCATTTTAGGCCCTCAACTCAGAGAGGGGAAAAAATGCAGATTGTACGATCACACATGCATGGCTCTGCCAGCCCATTATTGTGGCCCAAAATCATTGGTATTGGAGATCCTCATTTGGAAAATGCTGTGTAAGACAAGTAATTTTTATTTCCAGTAGCGTAAGAAAACATATTTCTCTAGACCCCTGAAGGATTCTTTCTACCTCAATGGAAACCAGCAAAATATTCATTGAAAGCCTATGATTAAACCCTCTAAAAATAATCCATTTTAGTTTTAGAACAATGTTAGAATAAACACTTTTTTGAGGGGGGTAAATAGCAACTCACATTGCCAGCCAGGACCACTAGTGGAAGGTCTCTGGGTACAAGCAGAGCAATTGCAACGATGCAGATAAATGCAGTTCTTCCCATCCAAGCTTATCCCGACTTCTGCAGAGCATTAGCCCAGGTCTATGGGAGCAAAGCCGCCCACCTTGCAGATGAAACAGAGCCCTTTGTGTGCACTTAAAGGGATTAAGAGGTCTGCTGGGAACTGTCCTAAAGGAGATGTACAGCACAGAGGGCAAGGCATAGGACACAATCAGGAGAGAATTAAGAATATCAGAAGGATTTAGCTAGTGAGTACTGACATGTTATTCCACTTGCACGGAGTCAAGGGGACTCCTGGGAGAGGAGAACTGCCGCCTGAACCATGCAGGTTGGTCCTGTCTGCTGAGCAGGGAATGAGATCCTGGACTGAGCTGTCAGGGAGTTTGGGTTTCCTTCTCAAAGGAGACTAAATGGTTTTCAAGAGTAAAAAGTCTATCAATGAAACAGTCAGATCCCATAGCACCAAAACTATTCAAATCCCTGCAGCCCAAAGGAACTGCAGGTAAAACATAGGGAAACATAGGGAAACAGAGCAGAGTGCCTTCAAAGAGGGCCTAGAAGAACCATCTCTAGGGAAGCTGAGACTGACCCACGAGTTCATGGACCACAAACCTGCAGGGAACCCAGAAGAGAGACAATAGCAGATACTACCTTTCCCACACAAGACTTTCACCCCCCTGCATATTCTGCAACACATCTCCATATCTATTTCTAAACCATCTGTGCTGTGATAGACCAAGAAAATTTGTTCTGGTCTGAAGAGATTCTCCTCCTGGTCTCTTTTATTTACTTTTGTGGTCAAACTAGTGCCAGAGCAATGCTCCCTCTGAGACAAAACAGTGAGTTTTCTTCTGACAAAAGACTGAGAGGCTACTTACAGATTTGAGACCTAAATATAGCCTCCCATAAGGAGGCACAGTAGTCCTCCATCCTCTAAAGGCTTAGAGATCTGGGCCTTGTTTTTTATCTATGGAAATTATTACATGTGTGCAAGCAACTCATACCTGGCCACGTATTAGTGGAGACTGAAATCTTCAGTGGAACAAGGTGCATGTGTCCCTGAGTTGGTCCCTAGCAAAGTAGAAACCATGCCCCAGGTACTGCTGCTGCCGTCAGATGCTTAGTTAGCAGAAACAAAGCAAGAACATTGGAAAGTTTTGTGGAGATGCTCATGGAACTGCCATCCCTGATGAGTCTGTGCTCCCCTGAGTGCTCAGGCAGAATTCTTTCCCATTTCCCTCAACATGTCACATAAAGCAAGGAATATGCAGCAAGCTCATCTGCCCCTTTGGAGATGGGAAGATCCCAGAGGAACAGTCTGGGCGTCATCAACTTGTGCTTCACTCCTAGCCCTCACCTACCTCCCATGGGCCTGGGAGAGACAGCAAACAGTGTCACTCAGAGGAACCAAGAGATCACTTTCCTCGCGGACCTCGAGGTAACTCGGGCAATGAAACTCTACCCAAAGCAGTTTTGACATCAGGTCGCAGCGCAAGACAAGACAAGGTTAGGAGTTCAGCGTCAATACAAGTGCCAGTCATGATACAAAAGACTCAGGGATCAGGTATGCCAACTTGAGTGCTGTTTGTAAGGCAAGGAAGGGTATTGACATGCATAATTACTCTCACTTTCATCCGTGCTGCTCTTCCCCTCAGTTCACAGAGCTCCTCCAGCTCTGTCCTTGCATGCAGTGCTTCCTAACAGCGTTCTAGCTAGGGAACTCCTTCATAGCCACAATCCCAGGGATGGGGACAAAACAAGCTCCCTTCATCACTCTGCTCTGATGAGTGGAAAGGCCTGACTGCATCCGAGAGGCTTTCCAGCCTCAGGGTGCAAAATTTAGGCTGCCTAGTAACTTCCATGAAGTTACTCCAGGTTTACATGGAACTAACAACATTGGCTACAGAGAAACTAAACCAGATTAGTAACTATAAGAAAAGAATCATGTTCTTGAACATCCATAGATGGAGAAGCTGCTTTCTCTTTAAGCTCTCCCGGCAAGTTTTTGTACTGGCTCTTCATATGCCCAAAGTTTGGGGTATATTTAATGAAATTCCAAATGAAGAAGATATAATATGCGAAATCCATCACATTTTCAAGGCACACACTGATCTTCATCCAAACAACAGCTTGAAACATCTAAAAACATTGAGGATTTGCTTGAAAACAGACCCCTTACTGGAGTTGCCATTTGCTCACTCTTTCGCAAAGCCTCGTCTCCTTTTGAGTGAAAACCTTCAATATTTCTGAGGTTTTGTTGTCGTGAAATTGGATCAACTTCATGAAACTGAAACAAAGCGCAGTAACCTTGGGTTTGGGGATCTTCACACTCCCTCGAGGATACTTCACAGAGCCCTAGGGAAAACAGATTTGCAAGTGCCTCAAGCTTGCTTGCTTGCTTCTCTCTCTACAGACATCCCGCATAAGACAGGAGGAGGGGGAAAAAATAAAAAAAAAAGAAAAAAAAATAAAAAAAAAGAAAAGAAAAAGAAAAAAAAAAAAAAGAAAAGAAAGGACTTTTAAATATTGCTTTATCTCTTATCAGCTTGCACCCCAGGTTTTCCTGGTGCATAAGTGACTGCATAACAAGCAGAAGAGGTGAGCAGCAAATTCTTCACTTCAAGTACAGCAGATGGGAAGAGAAGAGGGAGTTTAGGGCCAATTACCAATTATTTTTGGTCACTTGTAGCCCAAAACACTTCTCTTCGGTTGATACTTCCCTTGGCATGCAGCAGATGGCGCAGCTGCAGTAGATGTCCCATTGCCACCCGCTGACCCCACTGCCACCTACTCCAGCCCCTAGAAGGACACAATTGTCTCACCTCCACCCATCTCCAGCTGGATCCTGCACCATGCACCCGTCAGCACAGGATTTTAGCTAAGTTCACCCAGTTTACATCAGTCAAAGCAGGCATCGGGTTGTCCCCAAAAGGTGGGGGGACACATCTATAAAGGATGCAGGAGGCATCCTTTAGGGATAGTTGTGCATCAAAGTGGTGCATCGGGGCCTCCTGGGATGTGCCAGCATCATTCAGGTCCCCAGTCTCAGCCCTGCAGCTCTCCATGGGACATTTAAAAAGGGATGAGACAAAGGAGGGGGGAATAAGAGGCCACAGGGAGCCATCCCGCATGGGTGGCAGGTGCCTCATCTCCATAGCGGGGCGATAGGGATGATTTTGCCCATCTGGGTAAAGGACTGCAGACCCCAAGCAGCTGCTCCAGGACATCCCTGTCGAGATGCAGGCTCCATCCCACTCGCCTGCACCCTTCGGGGCCTGGGGCACAACGGAGACGGGCTGCATTCATCCAAGCAGATTGGCTCTTCTCATCAAGGCTATAATGGTTCCCACTGGACTACTATTTCTGTCCGGGAGTGACAGAGGAAGGCAGTGTGAAGTTTTTATTTTCAGTATTCTGGGCTATCTTTGAAGGCTTTGTGGCTTAAAGGGGCACGCTGGCCTTCTTTATGACAATTGACTGCTTCTTCTCTCCTCTTCAAAGGCTCAAGCTAAAACTTATTACCCTGCCAATTTTGTCCTGGGCCAATAACCCCCTCCCTCCTATCCTTTTGTGTATGGGAGCAGAGCTGAGATGAGTTTGTCTGTTCTTTCTCTTTCCTGACTATTTTTATGTTTGTTTTGTTTGTTTGTTTGTTTGTTTTGTGTTTGTTTTGGGCATTTTGTTGGTTTTGTTTCTGTTTTTTGTTTGTTTGTTTTTGTTTTTGCTTTTGCTTTTGTTATGCTCTCTTAAAGGACAAATAGACACCATTGACCATAAAAAAGGGGGAGACTTGTGTTTGTACACAGAGCTTTTGGCAGTGGGAAAGGAAATGCAAGAGGGGGGATTCCATGCAGAAGCATCTTGGCAGCAGTCGCAGACAAGAATAGGGACCCAGAGGTGGAAGGAGGGAGGGCTGAAGAAGTTTTGTTGGTGAAGACGGGGGGGCACATTCAATATATTTGCCCCTAGTCACCTTCCCCAACCCGTGCCCCAGACTGGGAGCCCTTCAAAGCCGCTCACCCTTGGCCCACGCTCCGGGGAGCAGAGTGGAGACAGGCGCAAGGAGGCTGCCAGCCAGCCAGCTGCCACCTTTGTCCCTGCCCTAGCGCTAAAAAGCCCAGCTGGGAAGCATTTGGAGGATTTTGTTTTCTTTTTTTCTTTTTTTTTTTCATCTGAGAACAGTAACTTTTTTCTTTTTTTCCTGGAAGGACATTGTGCAAAAACGACTTTTTTTTTTTTTTTTTTTTTTTTGGTAATTCTGAGAAATTTGCTGCATTTATTGACAGCACCCACAGGGTGTCAGCAGCTTTATGGAGTGGATCCCTTGTAGGAACACCAAGTCATGGGAACGAGTTAATGCAGCACTGCATGGGCAAAGCTGGTGGACATCGAGGTCCCCCTGAAATCTCTTTCCCAGATTTTGGGAAGAGCAAAGGAGAGCTTTCCCCCAAAAGCTGCTGCCCAGGTTTTACCCCCTGGCCCCCGGAACACTGTTAAAATGATCAACAAAACTTCTCATCTTTCTTCTTCTCATCTTTGCCAAGTCCGATGAACCAGGACTTCAGGAAGCATCTGGATGCCTGGAAGGGACAAAGTCCCCAGAAGCCAAAGGCTTCACCCAGGTTTGTAAGCCATGCTGGGAAAGAGCTACAGCCACCTTGGAGAAGCCATTAAGATCCTATTTATTCCACAGCAGTCTCTTCCTATCCACTTCCAGACCCAATTCCAAATGAAATCAACTTGAAAGCAAACGGATAAAGATTAAGAAGCTCCATTCAGCCCAACTCTAGAGAAGTCTTCCTGCCACCACTGTCACCCGAGTGCCTTCCAGATGTGCACTGAGAGTGATGTTCATCTTATTTAACATGGTCTTCCCCCAAATTAGACATTTTGCTAATGAACTGAGAAGGCCTCCAGCTAGTGCCAAGAAACAGGTTTCACAACAGGGCTGTATGTGCCATTCTAAATAGGTGTCTTGGGCAGATGGAGTGAATTGCTTTCTGGCGATGCCAGTCTACAAGAAACAATTCATTTAGGTTCAGTACTCATGACTGACATTAGGTGAGGCAAATTTCAACCTGAGTGACTGCCCAGCATCTCTCACAGATGGGTCACTCACCCTTACCTTGCTGTCCATATGGGAAAAAGTGTGTATACAGTGGTATTGCTTATTGTGGAAATGTTTTATTTTCAGGGCAGTGTTTGTTTGCTCCTTATGTCCTATTACAAGGAGTACGTTGGAGAATTGTACCTTGCTCTCAATCTATCTTTCAAGACAATGTTATTCCAGAGGAGCTATTTCACCCTTCCAAATCAATCCTTGCAGACTTATTCCCCACAGGAAGAGCTGCAGACATAGATCTGTCAATTAATCCAGGAGAGCAGAAAGTTGACCACTGGCAATCTTGCAGATAAAGCTTGCCATCTGCATAGAGTTAATACTAGGGGGGAAAAAGGCAAATATGATAGATTTACACCCACCATCACTGTTATATACATGCACGTCTTGTCCTAGCTGGAGCTTCAGATGAACTCCTGGTTTCTCAGTTATATCACATTGCTGAAGACTAGCAAGGAGTCCAGAGCAAAGGCGCTATGCTGTAGCCGGAAGAAAAAAGAAGCAGCTTGCACACGCCAGCAGGCTGCGACTTGTGC
>JAVCKT010030611.1:0-21462 GCA_032273925.1 Rhynchotus rufescens | reverse complement strand
TAAGTCAGTATTTCGAGAGAAATAAAAAAAAAAGGGAATGTCCTGATCAACTGGGAATAATGAACTACTCAGATAAACATGCTGAGTGTGTGCCTTGAGCTAAAAAAGTTTCATCTTGTTTTCTTTAATCAGTAAAATCATCTCCACCTTGGTTAAGCTTCAACGATGGACAGCTTTTAGCCAGTTCTAAGGCATCTGACTTCATATGATGAAGGAAGTAACCAGCTTCATAATGTGGGAATTTCCTCTGTGAAACAGACTCATCTGTAGCTCATAGTGTCCATGAATCAGGATGAGGTTAGTTTAAGTCATTTGTAGACCCCTATAACCATAAAGGATGGGATCTAGGGTTGGAAATGAGATGCCAAGGGCAACTTCAGGCAGAGCTTCAGGTGCAAAAGCAAACGAATCAGGCACCAAGGCACCTCGAAGACCCTAATTATGGCCAGGTTGCTTGTTGCACTGTTCAACACTGAAGGCTGGATTGAGCCTCCTCCTAACTGGAGGGGCTTGGCAAACCCTCTTAAAAAGGACATCAGGTCTTTCCTCCATTCCTTATTTGAGTGTCTGCCTCATCTTGTAAGTGGCTTGCATTGGGCATTGCTCTTCCTACCCCATCTCTTCTATACAGTGATTTTCTTCCTGGGGTAATTTTTGCCATTCCCACTGATCAGCCTCAGCCCACTGCTCCCTGCCTGGCCCTGCACATCCATCTCTGCAGAGAGAAGCAGGTGAGGATCAGGATGTACAGAACCAAGCATTTTTCCCTGCAGAGCAATGGATTTAAGTGCTCTCAATTCCCCTTTTAAACATGCCAAAGGGAAGACAAAGTCCAGGACAGAAAGCCAGCTGAACAGACAGTCTTAGCCAGCAGCATGTGCTCAATAGCAATTTGGGTCCTCATACTGATACTTATTGATGGATAAGGTACCACCTTGTTGAGCCTGGGTTCCTCCTTGTTGAGCCAGCTCTGTTCCTCCATCGCTCTGTAGCAGTCCCAAACACCCAGCAAAGGGCCCTTTGCTTCACTGATGTTCCATCAGGTTCCTCCTCCTGATGGGAATGAATTTGAGCACCCCGCTGGCAAAAGCAGAGTGTACCAGGCAGCAGGTCTCCTCCTGACATCTGCCACGCACATTTCCCATCCTCTGCAAGGGTTTTCCAAAGCAACTCTCTGCTGGGATGTTTGTACAAACATGTGTATTTACTGTGTCAACACACATTAGAGAGCAAACATATTAAAAGGAAAAGGAAACAGAGTACAAGCTGAGGCCTCTCCAAACCTCACTCCAGCACAGCTCCACTTTGAGAACACAGGTTTATGGTGAAAGACCTCACTCACAATATCTCCCCCTTCTTCCACTCAATCTCTGCCCAGACAGCCACAGGCATCAGGTCTCTTTGGCCCAGGGATATTTCCAAGTGGGACACATGCCTCAGGATGGAAAACTGGAGTGAGTTTAGACTGGGAGATGCAGCTCTCAGGTTTGGAGTGGTGCAAGCTACCCAGCATGGTGGGGATGGTGGTTGAGAACAGGTTCAGCCATGGAGGGAGATGCTAGTGGAGAAGGATGCTCATCAGATCCTTGCAGAGAAAGATCCTCATCGGATCTGAGAAGCATTGGCTGACCCACAGAGAGAAGCACAGCTGCCCAGGCAGGGCTGAGGATGAGGAATATCTCCACCTTGGAGCAGGAGGACCACTGTGAGATGAAGACCACAGTCACAAACACATTTCTTGTTTACTCCTCATCCCAGTAATCCCCCAAACTATTCTTGCTTGCCTGATAGAAGATATAACTTGAATGCATCCTCCCCCTATGAGTCCTAACAGCTCAGCCCATGGGGAACCCTGTGATGGCACATGATCCCCAGGTAGAAAGCAAGTTTGCACAATAAGAATCAGTATTTAGTAAATACAGTTTTTATTTGTTTGGTATCTCCCTGTCCCCGCACCGCCACGTCCCACCAGATAGTCCAAGAATGTCTAGAGTTATTCATCCTTATGATGCTCCAGCCAGGAAAAGCAGCAGAGATGTGCATAAAAAGATGTTTAAAGAAATCAGGTCCTCCTGACTGGTCACGTACAGATCCAGCTGTTGCTTGCATTCACTGTTTGCTCTTCAGCTTGGCACAACACTTGCAAGTGTGTCTGTGTGCATGAGCATAAAGGCAAGACAGACAGAGGTAATTATAAAGCTGTAAAGCTGAAGCCACCTTGTACTTCCCAGATGTCAGTTCCAAAAAAAAAAAAAAAAGAAAAAAGAAAATAAAAAATCTAAAAAATCATGATTTCAATGTGGAGACATCTACCACTTGAGCAAAGGAGAATCCTTGCTTGCAGATGTAATGAGAGCAGTTTAATTATATCTTGGAGAGGACAGTGATCTAAAGAGGTTGTTAAACCTCATCCACTGCCAAGAAATGCCCCCAGTACCATGCAACTAAGCCTGCACTGGTATGATGTGCAGCTAACACCAGTGCTGGAGCAGTAGCTGCTCTGCAACAGCAGTCAGCACATGGCAAGACACTTATTTAAAACAAAAACCAATGTCAAATGATGCAACTGACACTTCAAAGGGTGTTTGACAAGCGGCCGAGGGTAAACTCTCTATCGCTTTGCTGAATGTACAGCAGGACCAAGCGTACAGAAGAGCTTCCTGACCCAGATCCACTTGCCTGCTTCAAAACAATCTTGTCACATTGGTCCGTTACCAGCAACTATTGTTTGGGGGGGTTTCACTCTACTGAGGACAGAGCCTATCCTTTTAGACACTTAGGTGGATGATTTCCAAGTGCTGTCACCCATCTGTCACTTTGGGGAATTCAATGTCTTCATTTTCACATCACTATGTCCAGAGTTACTACAGATCAACCGAAAGCTGCCTATGTTTTCATCGGATGCTCTCAACCTACTGGGGGGAAGATACATCCATTCAAGGTCACCTGGTCTTGGTGTTAGTTGATGACCAGGATGAAGGAATAAGCTGACTGAATCAGGAGCTGCTGTGAGAACACTGGAGAGAAATGCTCTGAACAGAAATCAAGCTAGATGAACTGGAGGAATGGTTTGGAAAAGAAACAGGATAGAAGTCCATGACAGTAGATACACCTGAGCAAGTATAACCATAGTTTGGTGTGCTCCATGTGCTCCACTTGAACCAGAAGAGCTGGGCTGCTGTAGAAAACACAGCCCCACTTCTGCACATATAAGCACAAGAACTGCTCTGCACAGGGACAAGACTCCTGGATTACAGCAAAGTATGAAGTTACATTAAAAGACAGAAAGAATTTGGGGTTGTTCAGTCGAGAGAGGAGAGGGTGGAGAGGATGCAGAGTGATAGTCTTCAAAAGAAGAGAAGAAAGGAAGGGAATAAATCTTTCTCCAAGTCTGATGTGGGTAGTGAATTAATTAACAATAAGTGAGATTGACACTTTGGAGAAACTTTCTAGCCCAAAGGGTAAAAAGAAAAGCCCTGGGAAGTTTACCTGGGGGAGCCTCTGATGTCTCTATCACCTGGTAGTTCAATGAAAGGTTAGAAAAGCCTTGGTTGGGGTAGAGCTGATCTGGCCTTAAAGAGGATGGGCTAAACTACCTCTTAGGTTTATCCCAAACCCATTTCCCACTGTTTCTGCAATGCCCTGATTCATAAAAGGAAGTTCTGGCTGGGACTATCCCTGCAGCTGCTGCTCTGGAAGAGAGGAGCTGCTCCCAACCCTGCTGAGCTGGCAGGAACCCAAAGCTGCCTCCCAGAAATGACAAACCCATGTTCCCTCACCCCTGCAGGCTTCATTCAGAGAGCAGATACTGTTCAAATTACCATCCACCTGCACGGCGAGGGAAATCCAGCATTCGTGACTGCATTTACCCGTGTTGCTGCACTCCCTGCTACGCGGTGCTTCATCCCGTTGTTCCAGCCTTATACCCCATTGTTCTTAGCACAGCAGGAAAAAAAAAAAAAAAGAAAAAAACTCACTTTCTAGATACTTCTTCCCTAGGAGACTGTGGGAGATGATGGCTGTGCTTTCCTGTGCACATGGGATATATTTATCAGGGTTTTGGTGTACCAAGGTCTACATGATGTCACATTATCTCCAGTTCTAGAGGGATGCCACAAGTTTCTGCACCAGCCTTGTCTATTTGTGGCCTACATGATTAAAAATCACCAAGACAACAAAGGGTCTTTGAGTATGTGATGGGATGTGACTGCACCAGAATATGGACTTGATAGGTTTTGCTGTCCAAGCTTTCCAAGGTCAGAAGTTTGCATTTCCCCAGTCCGGATGCTTTAGGATCTGTGATGAAGAATGACTCCTGGAATTCATCTCCACCCTGCACTGCCCACTCCTCCTTGATAATGGAGTACAATAAATTATTGTTAATAACTGTACAATTTACTCAACAAATTGAGAGCTGAAGTACGGATTCATTAGTATGTTTAATTTATTGTTACATTTCCTTTAGGTTAATGGTTTGAGAGTCCGCCACATTTCAGTCTCTGCAGTTATTATAAAGTGCTTGTTTCTTGTTAAAATGCAAAATATAGATGACCAAGGAGGTTTACAGGTCTTAAACCAGCCAGAATAAATCTTTCTCCCAGGTGAGCTGGGTGTGTGTATGGAAAGGAGATGAACATCAGCCTTTGTAAATGCCAATTTGTGCTAACAAGCACAAATGCTTCATAAATACTCTGTAAATGCAAAAATAAGACTGGTTTACTCTAAACATCCACCCTAGATGGAGCAGGCCAGAGCTTCAAGACATCAAGCATGAATGGTGCAGGAGAACACAGCAAAACATGCCAAGGAGGTCATATCACGATATATTAGGCTCTTGTCAGAAGATACCCTACCCTTTGAGGCACAGGCCACAAGATCTGCTTTTTTGTTTTGTTTTTATTTCATTTTGTTTTTATATTTTTCATGTTATGTAAATCATGCTGAATAACTACTTGCCTCCACCCCTTCTGAGCAGACCCTTCAGTCCCCCATGCCCAGCACCATTTGCACTCATCCCCTTTGATATCTCTCCTTTCCCTCATGGACATTTATTCTTAGTTAGCGTAACAAGGACACTACAGTGACCTCCATTGTGTAATTTGTCTCAGTGCATAAAAAAAAAAATGTTTAGATGAATGAGCCATGTACTCTAGTATGTACAAAGTTAAGTCAGTGTATTATGTGTCTCAGCTAACATGCATAACAAAGAAAAACAAAGAAACAAGGAAAAACAAGGACATCACATGCAAAATAAATGCTTTCAGTAAGTGTGAATAAATGCATCCAGGGCAGTCTAGAGTTTCAGCTATTTCCAGTGGGTCACAGGGTCTAAGCCACAAACTCCTGGGTGAGTGTTTTGAGTGAGGATCATTCTGCGCTTGTTGCATTCTCACACTCTTTTATCCACATCCACTAAAAACCATCCTTGGAGACAGGACACAGGGGTAGAGAAAAGGACCTTCTGGTCAACAGCTATGGCCATTCTTGAGTTGTTAGCTGTGAGTAATGACAGAATTTCACAGCTAAAAGAGTGAGAAGTGGTTTGATGCCACTGGTTGTGGATAGGACAGGTGCTCCAAATGCTCCCAGAGTAATAACATGAGTAGGCAAAGCCAACAGCAATGAGAACACAACAGGAAATTAAGACCTATCATCTTAACTGGACATCAACCCTCACTTGAGAAACAGAGATGATATTAGTAACCTTGAATAGCAAAAGCACAAAACCAAACACCAACTGATCCTGCCAGTAGGAGCTGCAGACACATGCCACTTTGCAAGATATTTTGCAAGATGTTAAGTGCTTTATCATTTAATAGGATCAGGGTCTGACTGAAGCATGGCAGACTGCAGCAGCATCTGGATCAAAACAGTATCTGAAGACTGCCTTGAGTGCAGTAAACCACACAGTAAACCAATTATTTGCCTCTGCAGTGGTAGTAGCTCAGTGCTCTTCAGTACCACATAGGCCTTGCACAGCCAAGTGCCCAGAGATCAGCCCCATCCATAGCTCCAGCACAGAGCTGGAGGACATGCACCTTGTACACATGCAGTGAGTTACACCAAGACTGCTCATCCCAGGGCCACTCAGAGAGGAAGAAAATAAAATGCTGTATTTCACCGTGCTGAGTATTTATCTGCAGATGCTACATGATTTGCAGTTAAATTGCACCCCAGAGGCACAAGGCCAGCGCATTCTACTGAAAGACAAGTGGAGGGTGAAGGAGACCAGAAGAGCAGGGTACTTAATTCATGATAAATTGATAAGGGACTGTAGATACCCAGTGGCAGAAAAAGAGCCAAGAGATAGCAATGCCTGCAACCTTTCTAGGGGAAGATGTGATCACACACACACAGAAACACTCATTATAAAGGCTTTTTTTTCCAGGATCTTTCACCTAATTGCACTGTTTTGGGAGAAACGTAAGAAAGGAGGTGCATGATGATTCAGCCAAGACAGTGGCTTAGGACACTGGAGTTTGGGGAGTCTGAGAAGGCAGGACAAGGGATCATAACAGTTACGCTGTTAGGCTTGTGTCTCATTCCCAGGTAGGGCTGTGGAGAGATCTCATTTAATCCTTGGTCAACTTAATGCAAAGCAGAAAGTTGGCCACAGCACAGTGTAAGTTTAGGGCTGCAGGGTAATAACAGATGCATGTGTAATCTTCAAGTTAAGGCCCCATGTAGGCAAAGAACTGGAGCAGCACGTTCGAGTGAAGCATGCACACATGTCCCATTGAAATGAGTAATGTTTAGTCATGCTTTTAAGTACTTTACCAGAATTTAATATCCAGCAGCAAGTCTGGAAGAGGTTAGCAGAGAGGGGAGAGGTTGGCATCCCTAGGAGTGCAGGAGACATGAGCCAGTTGGTACAAAACTGAGGGCATGGTTGGGGATACTGCAGCCATAGGGTAGGGAAGAAAAAGGTGTCGTGATGGAGTCATGTGGAGGGTAGATGGAGGGTCCAAGAGCACATGGAGGCCAGGTGTTTCACCACGTCCTCATGCCAGAAGCTATCCTGGTGCCTGCCCTCACCAAACAGCCAGCCACCACCACAGACAGCTTAACTTTGACAAAGGTTCACCTGGCCGAAGTGTTCGATTTAGAGGCAGCCCTGGAGGGAGAATCCCGCTGAGAGATGGGTCAAGAAAGTCACTCTAGCTCTCTGTGCACAGCAAAACAACGACTCTCGCTGTGCAACATGCTTCAGCCCAAAGGCTTCTACTGCAGATATTGAATATTTATAAGACAAGGATCAGGACACCTATAAGATGCAGGTAGCAACTTGGAGATAAACAAACAAACAAACAAACAAACAAACAAATAAATAAATAAATAAATAGGGTCTATGGGGAATAGCACTCCTGGAGTTGGCCAACCTGACCAAAACAGGAGAGGATCACAGCCAGGGATCACAATTTAACTGTCCCCTGTTCCCAAGAAGACACGCAGTCAGTGGCACATATATACACCATAAACTGTTCCTGCTACTGCAGCTGTGTGCATTAGGAGGAGCCTCAAGCTGGCAATTCTCCAAAGGGTGCCTCCACGACGCAGACACACAAGGGAATTTTGCATACATTTCTCTCTAGGCATCTCAAAACTAGCATTAACCAAGCGCCTCCTCTTTTCTCACTTACCATGCAATGTAGATGGGGAGCTCTTGAAGGAAATTTGTCCCACTAACTCTACAAACTTCATGACTGAAACAGGGACTCCAGTCAAACAACTCAGCCTCAACCCGTAGCTGTATCATCACTGATGTTTGCTCTTTGCAGGAGGACATGAACTAGATTGGAAGCACCCCTGGTGTAGGAGAGCTCTGATGGGACCTCACAGAGCGCCTTGGAGAGATGGTAGAGGCATGCTGCATCCTACTAGGAAAGCATCCATGATCCACTCTGAGATGCAGATGATTAGGGACATCTCCATCTTTAAAATTCACATGAAATTGGTCCCATCGTGCCAATCAGCACATGACAACAGCATGCCTAGGTACATGGTGAAAGCAAGATCAGCAGGGCTAGATACTTGGGTGCCAAGGGGGATGAATGGATTGACTTCATTTTCCTTGGACATCTGGACAGGCTAATAGTCAGGTCCAGGACAGAAGAATGCTTCATACTATATCTCTATCTTGTTCAGGATGGGATATATCTTCTACAGCTGAGGGGGAGAGCTTCCTCCTCTGCTCAGCCTCTCCCAGGAAAGCTGGCATAGACACATTTCACGTTGCCTCCAGCTAATTTCTAACATATGGTCTTGCTAGCCCTCCAGCTGCACAGTCCTCAGTGAGATGGCCACCTTCCCTGCTTGAACAGCCATTTCACAGGTCCCAAAAGCTGGGACAACATCCGAATCCTCAGGAATGCAGCCAGCCCAGCCAAGCCAGTGCTTGTGCCATCCCGGGCGACGCCACTGGATGCCTCAGGAACGTGGGAGAGGAGACTTGGCTCCAGCAGGAATCCAGCCTGAAGCCAGGGAAGGGCTGTCTCTGCTCTGGGATGTCCCTCTGCTTCTCCCTGGGGATGCTGCCTTGTTTTTGCAGTTCTGATCCAGCCTCCTGGAAATCTTCCCCTGAGCAGGAATATCAAATGGGCAGTGGCTCCCTTTTCTCCTCTAGGATTTTTGACCATGAAAGAGGCAGATTATTCAAATACAAGTGTTTAGTCTCTGTCAGAAAATTGTTAATGTGGCAGGCAGAGCTGTCCCTCCCGCTCCCCCACTTCTTGCATTGCACAAAGAGCTATTTTAAGTCCCACTTGTGGCTGCTTTTGTGATTTCCCTGGCAGGGCTGCCTCCATGACATCAACACAGAACAGCAAGCTAGCAAAAACAGCAAAAACAGCTCTTGTCTGCACTAACCAACAGCAGGGGATGGAGCACAGGAGTTGTCCCCGACCTGAGCAGCAGACGATCCCTGCTCCAGGAGGTGAAACCATCTCCAGAGACCCCTGTGAGTGTGCTATCAACCGCAGAATAGGCGGGGTTGCTATTCATGCCATTCCCCTAAAAATACTACATATCTGAAATGAGTTTCTATCCAGTGCAAATGCCTAGTACATGGTCATCCCTGATATAAATCACCTAGCTCAAATCCATCTTTAAGAGTCCCACAACATCCTGGTATGCTTTTAGCACCCAAACAGCCTTGGCCAAGAGCAAAACTCCAAATGGAGGGTTACCGAGATGTATTGTGTTTGTGTCCCCAGAGAAGAGCCCCTTCGTTAGCTAGCTGCTGGAAAGTATGAAGCCTGAATTTTAAACTCCAACAACCCTGAGGAAGAACATTGTTGGAAGGCGCTCCCGTCTACCACCAACTGCTCTGTGTCTGGTGCTGGCTCCATCAGCAATGAAGAAGACAGACCCACCCAGCAAAGCGGTGCCAGTAGAGCAGAGACTTGGCTGCCACGGTGCTGAAATTGCAGACTCGCGCTGCAGGGCTTTGAGTACAACATGGTACCACTCATCACAGCCATCGTGCCCAGCGACCACCAACCGCTGCCTCTGGCTTGGCTCCTGAAGAGCACGACGGAGACCCAAATCCCTTCCCTGAGGGTTGTCCTCCAGAGAAGCAGCGTTGTTCAGTGCCTGATGTCAGGAATGGACTGAAAACATGTGTGCTGATGTCCTCTTCCTAAGTGCCTCTTCTCACTCATAAAAAGCAGATTCATGAAGCAGAAGGTCTACTGGAAGGAGCATAAAAACTACTCCAATGTGTAACTATCAGTTAGCAGATTCAATAGCCCAGACTTTGGGAGAGCTCGCCTATCAAGAGCTGAACCAGCAGGGCTTGAACACACCAGCAAAGAATTTAAGAGAAGATCTAAAACAAGGTCAGATGTTCAGCAGAGAGCAGATGGATAGGAGCTATCTTGGTGAGGAGGTGTGCTCAGCAAATCCTGGGTACCGTGATCATAGGCACAGAAGGCTGGTTACTCTGGCACATCATGTACTATCAGAAACTTTCCATATTTCAATTTGACTGTCTGGCACATGGCAGAAATAAACACATTGTTTCCCAGCTCTTGCCAATGCTACCTAACACAGCATATTGCCAACCTGTTCCCAGGTTAGTTATAATAAATAATATTTTTTATTTAAAATCTGAAAGCTCACTGGAGCTAACAGAGAGACCTTGGGGCTGTGAGACACAAGTGAGCCACAGTGCACTTAGGACAGATTGCAAGGACTCTGTATCCTCCTGGTCAATATTTATGCGCATGTAGAAGATCTCAAAGTCTTCCAACAGAAGAGCCTATCTTACAGCTGCAGTGCCACAGCCTGATCTAATATCCCTCTGACTTCTCACAGTAAAACAACAGCTTCAAATATCCCTTTTTATTTGCCCTTTAGGACAACAACTTACACCTTATGAGAAACAGCACATAGGGGAGAAAGGACTAAGCCAACATATCATACCTGATACTACTTGTTTTTCTGGAAAAGTATTGGGCAAACTCTTTTCCGGAGTATGAAAGGTCAGAGGAGCATATCCGTGCATGTTCTAGGATATTACATTTTTGCCTTATACATAGTTAGTTTTGTAAAAGCAGTCTTTCATTTCTTGGCAGAATTAATACAGGAGTCTTATGCTGGAAATAGTTTCTAAAGAAAAAGATAAACAAAACAAAACAAAAATACTGGGCTCAAGAGTCACCATTTCTGATGATGGGTATTGTCCTGGGTATTTGACAGAACATAAGGTCCATGGGAAATGTACTTAATCATCCAAAAGGGATTTCGACTAATTTCTCAAATCCTTTGCCACGGGCAGTCAAAAGATATTCCAAAGAGTGACTGGATCCTGAAGTCATTTTTTTGAATCCCACATGGAGAATGGCATGGGGTATGGCTGCCCTGCTGATTTACTGATTAATATAGAACTTTGTCTCTGAGATCATTGCTTTGGATGCTCTCAACTTACCCAAATTAGAAGCTCTCAGTATCCCTGAATATGTTACTTTTTACCCAGTGGGATTCGGATATCCACCGTCAAGTGGTCATGTTGGAGATCATCGATCTGTGAATACAACAGCTCCTGCATTTGTGCATTAGAATCCCAGTTTAATGCATGAGGTGAGAGCCAGTGAGCTCAGGATCACCCAGTTCTTCATCAGGATACATGTTGAATTCTATAACCCTAAACTAATGATAGATTGGAAATAATGACTAGAATATACCCTGATTACAATACCTACAAGACTTCTTGTCGTGGGACACACTATTGATCAAACATCACTGCTGGATGTGATTTTAAGGGCTAGAGTAGTTTAGCTAGTGACTTTCTTATGTCATTGTGATTACACTCTCCTACTTCACATTACCAGTTATTATTACAGGTGACAGGAAAATCCACACATATTGGCAACATACAATCAAGACTACCACCATCCAATCTCATCCTGAGCAGATTTTCTTCGTTTCTGTCAAACATCAAAGATAGTTCTGGTAGGAACTCAGATGTGAAGGGCAAAACAGATTTGCTGGCAACGTAGCAAAAAGCACTAAAATCTTCCCAGAACAAGGGGAACAAAAAAACATATCAATGAACCTGCAGTAGGTGAGCTCTAGGTTCCTTACCAAAGGACATATATGAAATACAAACACTCTTGTCTTCTTCTGGACCAGCTGTTAGTCACTGGTTTGTCAACCAGTTCTCCCATGGTGTTACACTTGTTATCTACCTTATTGATCTACCTGCTCAGTTCTGTGTTGTCTGTGCAAACAGAGGACCAACCTAGCAAATCTCAGCAGCTCAGAGCCTGTCCCAGAGCTGGAAATCACACCTGTTCTCATCTGCTAAATCTCTATGGTTCCCTGACATGTAGGTGTTTGGCTCCATATCAGCAGGACTTTCAGCTTGGGACTTCCCTCACTCACTCCACCATTGCAATAACCTGTGTGCAGGTCTTCCAGCATTCACACTCTATTCCAATCCCATGGATATGAAGCCTTTTGGCAGGGTAAAGAGAACTGAAGAAGATCCTTGTGATCCTTTAGGGACAGGATGCTCAACAGACAGCACGTCCATCCTTGGGTATGAAGTGCCAATGTCTGTAGCTTGCCCGGCAGCTCCCTAGACATGGGGATTGTCCAAAGCCTTGGGACTTCCTTCCAGTGCTTGAACAAGCCCCATGGAGCCAGCTGGACAGTGGCCTCGCTGGACTGGCAGCAGAAGCAGAGCCCATTCCTGCAGGCATGGCAAGGAGCTGCTCCTGCACGTGCTAATGAGCAGCTTTGTTCTGCATCACCTCCCTCCGTAACAGCAGCAGGAGCTCCTGCAATCACCAATTAATAGCGCGGGAGAGCAGTCAGTGCGGAATGAGATACATCCTAATGAGCTTGCTGGAAAAAAAAAAAAAAAAGAAAAGAAAAGGGAAGGTGGATATGGGGGACACTCTGCAATGGCCCCTGAACCTTGCCAGCTGGTCCATGCTGCCACCATTAACAAGTTGCATCCCCTTGCCAAGGAAAACAGAGCTGCTGGCATCCTACCCCCATTTTAAGATATGCAAGGACTCTGTTCTTGGCTGCCTTAGGAACCCAAGTCAGGAAGGATGTTTCTGCACTTGTCATCTCTCAAGGAGGGAGGAACATCTCTCCCAGCTGCTCAGGCTGAAATCCAGTCTTTATGTAATCAAATGTGACCTCTAGCTGTCTGTGTTTAAGTCAGCCATCGCTGCGGTATCATTTGTATGGTTAGGACTAAGTCATCCATCTTCTCTACTATAAATACCTTATAATCATCCCAAGGGGCCTGCAGTACTTCATAGATGAAAATGCCTAGAGAAAAGGGTAGTTTGGTTGTATCACTTAACTCCCAAAATGCAGCTGCCTCTTAGCATGGGACGTACAGCAGATATTTAGTAGCTTCTGGTAACTTTGCATAGGAGAAATCACACTGAAGTTGCCAAAAGGATGGAGAGCCACCTCAGCCAGTGTGTGCCCGGGATTTTTTGCTGTATTAATATGACCCCTTTAGCAGAAACCAAGTCAGGACCACTCTGAACATCTGACCTACATACCAGTGCAAGAGACAAAACAAACGAAAGGTTCCAAACTTTCCAGCTCCAAGAATTACGGTCCAAGACCCCTTCTAATATTATGTAAAGCAAACCCTGCTGAACTTGCAAGAAAAGCCACACCATCTCATAGTGTCCTCCCAACCGATCAAGGGAAAAAACATTCAGTGCTAGTTAGATGATGCTTATCACACAGGCCAGGCTTTGCAACAGTGAAATGGGAGAGACATCAGACAAAAATCCTTGAAATAAGAGAAATCTGAAAAAAAAAAAAAAGAAAAAAAGAAAAGAAAGAAAAACAAACTGCCACTCCCTTTTATCTATATTGCTCAGTGTGATGCTAATTTGGCAATTAATGTTCAGGCTGATAGCGGCTTTTCCCCCCTCCTCCAAACCAAGCATTAGCTGCTGCTCCGAACCCTGTGCTCCTCTGGAACTCACAGTGCAGTACCAGATGGTAGAGGGAAGAGGAGCAGATTCACTTCTTCCCCTTTGTAGTCCTAGGGTTTCTGGACAGAAAAGCTCAAATTCAAAGGCACCAGTCATTAATACAAGTGCAGTCGCAATCACCTGCAGCGTGTGACAGCAGCTACATCACTGATGCTGCTCATTCATGGATAAAACCGCCTGCTTTTAGGTGCCAGACACCTCTGCTAAGTAGGATCCACCAGCGCATCTTGCCTTGGAATCACTCTTGCAATTGCTGCCTCCTCCTCTTCCTCCCACGGCTGCCCAGGGAGTTTTTGAGGATCCTGTGGAAGGGGAAGAGCATCTCTGAGCATCCCATGACTGCACAGAGACACACAGCACTCAAGTCATCGGCTTCGGTCACCACTGCAAGACCAGGCTGATTTATTTGTTTGTTGGTTGATGGTGATTTGGGTTTGTGTATTTGTTCTGAAGAGTTTGCACTGCTGGAGTAAACAAGTAAGTCATACGTCTGTTTTTTTTTTTTTTTTTTAATTCTTCTTTTTGTTTTTTTTCCTGTGCATTTTGCAAAGACACCAGAGAATTGCAAAGAGGAGGTGCTACCATGCAACCACGCAGGGCATCTCTCACTTGAGAGATGGAAGGACCTTTTTCAGAGGTGCATTGACAGAGGAAATGGACTGGATCCCCCTCTAAATACGGCTTTTTCAGAACCATACGGGCAACATAGAGCTATTTTACAAGGCCTTTAGTAGCAGTTTTACAAAGGAAAGGGGTAGGGGAAGCAATACTGTGTATTTTTTCAGCAATTTTTGGCTCAGAACATGTCAGTCTGCAAAGATACTTCTGCTTTTCCACTCCTTAAATATACCCTAAATAGCAGAGTCTAGCACTGCACCACCTCCTTGCAATGCAGGCCCACAGCAGATCCTGAGGCCCTAGAGGGAGGTACTGGAAGGGTGGGAAGGGATGTTTGATCCATGCTACAGTATGGTCACGTCTCCTGAAAAGCTCATGAGAGTCCAGTAAAACTAGGTAGACTCGGTTCAGAGCCAGGAACAGTGGGAACTGCAAGCTGTGGACCTTGCAGGACAGCAGATATGATTTCCCTGCCAGGAAACTCAGGGAATATTTCCCCCTTAAAACCCTTTCCCAAAGATTGTTTAATGATCAAAGGTCCTAGTTAAGGAAGAAAATGAGGAAAACTATGTTCTGGCCAAATCACCTTCTGCTCCACATGTCTTCCTACCAGTTCAACCTTTTTCTTTGCATGCAGCTTAATCAGCTTCATTAGCAGCACAAAAGGGAATGTGAATGTCTTTGTTTTGTTTTAAATTATAGATATTTGCCTCCCTTGGTGTTTGCAGGTGAGGGTATAGCAGCAGGATCGGCCTCTGAAAGTGCCCCAGATTTGCAGGGATCCAACCATCTCTGTCCATCAGCACTCCGAGGATTCCCCTGGGCAGCTTGATCCCAGGACAAGGTGCAAAGGAAGCAGGTTTCCCAGTTTCAGGACAGCCAGGAAGCTGGAGAGTTAAAGAGCATCCCCACTGTGAAGAGCCATAGGCCGGGGCATGTGAGAGCTCATGCATATATACATATGTATATGCATAAGTCTGCATATACCTGTTTGCAAATGCACAAGATTAATGACAGCCCTCTGCAAACTCAAGGGTGCAGGGTTGTACCTCACATTCACCATGCACACTCACATTATGTATGGCAAGAGCATACACTATATGTGCTGCTACCTCCTCTGGACTCCAGCATGCACAGGGAGATACAATATGTGCTCCACACATAATATGCACAAGAATAAATGCATGTATGTGGAATCCCTACAAACACCAACATGCAGAGTTCATATTTCCAGTATGAATTACAGACATGCACGTATATAAAACCTGAAGTTTTATCCCTCTCCTGGCACTCCTGTCTCCCACAGCACACAAAGCAAATCAGGTGGGGAAAAAAGAAGGCCTGGGAACCACCACTCACACAAATAAAGTGCAGATGGAGTGTGCTTCTATGTGTCCACAGCTGGACTTGCACACAGAAGCATCGCAACACATCAAAAGATGCTTGCTTTAACATAAAAGCCACTAAACCACTGCACTCGTGGTAGTTTCTCCCCTGCAGCGT
This sequence comes from Rhynchotus rufescens, assembly GCA_032273925.1. Lineage (NCBI taxonomy): Eukaryota > Metazoa > Chordata > Aves > Tinamiformes > Tinamidae > Rhynchotus > Rhynchotus rufescens. Next base: position 5,866 of record JAVCKT010030611.1, on the reverse strand, counting down.
CTGTTATCTCCGATCAGCTGTGCAGTAGAAGATCATCTTTGGGGTACAATATTAAAACAGCTGCTTCTCTATGGGACTGTGCCTTTTCCATGACTTTCTCCTGATACCACTGTAACATATTGTCATGGCATTCTCTTTCTTGGGTCTGCACATCAGTGCAAAGATGACTTTCACTTTTGGCTCAAGTCATCCTCATAGTGGCTTGATCTTAACGAAGTCCAGCATATTACAGCATAAATAGAGCAAGTCAGTGGATATTGCCAGGCAGGCACTGCTTAGAGTCTGTGTGTAGTCCTAACAGAGATGTCCTGAATCCCAGAATAGTTTGAGTTGGCAAAGTTCTATGGAGATCATCTGGTCCAAGCTTCTTTCTCAAGACAGCATCACATAAAGCAGGCTGCCCCAGAACATGTTCATCTAGGTTCTGGATATCCCCAAGGTTGGAGACTCCACAGCATCTCAGGAAAACTTGTTCCACCCTCACAATAAAAAAGTTTTAAAGTATTGTTTTTTCACTTTAGTCAAACTTGGAGCCGATAGAAACAGGGAAAGGTGATGGCAGAAGTATGTACAGGTCTAGCTAAGAGGTTAGACCAATTGACCGATGCAAAAGCACTGTTAAGTTCCTGAATGCAGCAACAGTGATGGAACTCATAATTAAAGCATAATTAAAGCAAAGAAAATGCAACTATATGGGAAATTATACATGATACAAGTGCATATTCCATTTAAGTTTATGGTGAACACAGTTAAACTTCACCAGTGTTTTCTAACACAAGAGAGAGAAAAAAAAACTAGTAAAGATTACGTGCAAGCCTCACAGAGCACATAGACCTTAGCAAGACAGAAAAAAATAAGTGTTTTTTGTTATTATTATTTTTTTTATCCTGTACAGTTAACATGATGAAACACCTTTTAGCACCCAGTGCAGACGCAGTTTAACACCTCCAAGGTGGCATTAACGGGTCACTGTATGCCCTAGGAGGGGGCAACGTGTGTGGGCACATAAGCATGAGCACATGTGCCTCTTTCCACAGACACAGCTGTGAAAGGACTCAGGGGGCAAATGAAATCTTCTTTTAAGAAGAAATGAAGGCAACTGTTTTACACTATTTTAATCCTGTCGTTTCCGTGCCATCCTGAGGAACCGTGCTAGGAGCCTGAAGATGTATCTGCACCAACAGTTAAGCATGGATCAGGAATGCTTTTCCAAGCTGAATTCTCTAGTTATCCCTGCATACTGCACGTTAGGTTAAATCTTGGTGTACATGAGCTGGATCCTTTCCAGATGAAGCCCAGATAGAAGACAGAAAACTGATTCCTCAACACTAGCTACATCCCTCCGTAGGTTTGCTCTCACTGGGCCACCCAACTTGTGAAAGCAAAGGCAGCTTCCCTGTAACACAGACCCAGTTGCCCTCACCATGAAGGCAAGCATGAGCAGGTAGACCTGAACTCAACTGTGCAAATGAAATCCATCGCATCTCATACGCTGAGCACCGGCCCACACTTTCCTACTTCCACGTGCAATGCTAAGCTCTCCTGAGCTGGGAGCACAGTCCCCACCGCGTTGCTGCTGCTCTAGAGCATGTGGCTCCTGCTCTGCTGATGCTGGAGAGTGAGAACGGAGCAAGGGGGAGAAACGCAGCAGGCTGGTACAGCTGCTTCTCTCCCGCCGCTCCCCTTGCCGAGGGGCACATCTGTGCCCTGACCCGGCATTTGTGCGTGCATCTGCTCAGTGGTCCCCAGCCCCTCCTCGACATGTGGTCCAGGCCGAGTGTCTCGCGCATCGCATTGCCCCAGACCGCAGAGCTCTGCCTTTGAAGTCTGGCATTTGTCACGATTAAGGGGGACCCTTCACTGCGCCAGAAACAAGGGTTGGGGCCACGCGCGTGTCTTGCGGGGCTGAGTGTTGCCTTGCAAGCCAGGATGCCTCATAAATCTCTTCGGGGAGTTGCTGATTTGCTTGTTTAAGGGCAGATGCTCTGCAGGATCTGTGCTGCCAGAAAATGAGGTTCAGAAGCACCTCTACACTGCAGAGCAAACAGTCAAACTGGAGCCTCTATATCCTGGCTCCTCTCCTCTCTCTTGACTAGTCCCTACAAAGAGCCAAGGAAATGTCTCTTGCTGACAAATGGCACAAGCTTTCATATCTGTTTTGTTTTGTTTTTATGCATATAGACTCCCTTACAATCAAATCAGGGTGACAGCACGAATTCTGCGTATTGAGGCTAGTTCCTGGCAGGCATTAACCCCTGAAACATGTCTGGGCTTTGTCTCGAGACAGCTCTGACTTGCAAAACGACACGAGGAAATATGCTAGAAATCAAAGTGTGGTCACTCAGAGGGCAGATCTCAAGTCAGACCCTGACTGTACTTAGCGTCCTAGCACAGAAGTAGCCTGCAAGCTGCCTACAACAACACACACCATCCTGGCTCCCGCACAGGGATGCAGGAGACACGACAGCCCGAGGCAATGCCAAGAAACACACTCCAACCTTCCAACTTTCTTGTATGGCTGGCAGCCCAGAAGATGCTGCAGGCCCTCTCTGGATGCTGCCTATGGAGCCAGCAGAGCAACGATGAAACTTTGACAGTCTGCCACCTCCCTTCATTATGCACAAAATGTTCCTGCAGGCTGCTGACAGGTCTGGTGACATGCAGCATAAACTCCGAGTAAAGCGAGCGGCTTGGGCCTCGTGTCAGCAACCTGTATGGGATACTCTAGAGACCTTCTCTGAGGCTGTGGTGGGCACATGGGACAAAAAACACCGGAGCTTGGACAAGAGATGATATAGGACTGCGCTCGGAGGATGCAGGCTGCACCAGTCTATGAATAAATGCATGGCCACAGAGATATCTGAGCTGAACCTGGCACTTGGTAAAATCAATGACTCCAAGACTGTTCATTAGATCTAGTTCCCTCCTTGCAATTACTATGCAATAGTCACATTATCATAGAATTATAGAATCATAGAATCCTTAAGGTTGGAAGGGAGCTTTAGAGATAATCTAGTCCAGCCACCCTGCACACACAGGGTCATCTAGAGCATGTGGCACAGGATTGCATCCAAGCAGGCTTTGAAGAACTCCAGAGATGGAGGTTCCAGCCCCAGTTATAGCTGGACTCTGCAGTGCTAAGTGCTGTCCAGACATTGAACATGCTCTTCCAGACAACGCCCAGTTCAGCCCCATTCTCCTGCAACTACCACTTCCCACTCCTAACTCATCCTGGAACAAGATGAAACCCTATATGTGGTTCCTTATAGCATTTTTAACCCTCTTGAAGAGAAGCATTGGCCCAATCTCTTTCACAGTTGACATAGCCAGTAAAGAACAAGGTTTTGAGATATGTTAATCCTCCCACAGCAGCAGAACTAGTCCCATGGCACAATACACCTCTTTATTAGCTCTCCTTCTCCATCACCTACAACTGAGCTGTGATCTACAAGACCTATCAGACCGAGTCTGCTCCTCAGCAACGGTGTCTGCTCAGTGCCTTTGCTGTTTGAGTCTGCTCTGTCCACTTTTACTTTCCATATGTCAAGTCATTGCTTAAAAAATCTGAAAGCATTTAAAAGAGCGGTTCATAACTCCTGGCTTTCAGCTCTGGAACTGGCACTGATCATAAATGCAGGGCTGTCGACATGATGTGGGCAACATCTGCTAATAGATCCCTTCACCCAGGCATTCTCCAAAGCACTCTTCCAACTGTATAATAAAGTGTGTTGAAAGATGAACAGGATTTTTTACATTTTTAGCCTGTCCGAGTGTGCCAGTGCTTTGATCTCAGACGCTGGGTGAAATTAAAAGAAAATGAGGAAGAGACCATTGTAGAAGGTTAAACTTTCATTTTTAACTACTCACAGAACATATTGACATATGGTGAAGAACCAAAAAATATGTATACTCTACAGTTTCTTTTTAGCGTGTTTGCAAACTTTTGGTAATGTTGAGGGTATGAGGCACATTAAATGTGGTTTGTTACCCTAATGTCCTGCAGTCATATAATGGTGCTAATTTTTTTTTTTTAAGCTTACCCAGAGGCCTTTGCAGGCAGCAGAGAGAACCAACTGTTGTTGCTTGAACTTTTGAACCTCTGTGAAGAGCAAAATGTGTTAAATTGCTAGAAAAGGTGAAAACAAATGTATGATGTTTTGTGTCTTCTGCAATCTGGGAAGCTTCGCTTCTTTGGGCTACCCAACAAGATGAAAGGGATAGCAGAAATGTTTTCTTTTTTAAACCTGATGAGCCCAATAATAGATTTTGAGGATATCTGAAAGCCACCAATGACGGGATGCTCAAGAGAGCTGCAAAGCCAACTATTAGATATGGCCAGCTGAAGAAACCATGCTAGTGATGCCCTTTCATGGCCAACAAGAGCAGGTAGAGTAAGACCATAAAACCAGAAATGCCCCAGCTCTTTGAAGCCATATTGCTCATCTACAACTTGGAAAAGTTTTTGTGCGTTGCTACCTGCTTGGCCAACTCCATTCTTTTCCTCACTCATAAGGGCAGAAAGAAACTCTTGGAGGGAAGCCCATGGGGCATCTTCCATAGAAGTGTGATGCTCTCTGCCCCGTTTGAGGAGCCTTCTCAATTCAACCAAACTTGTCACCTCTAACTTCCCCACAACTGCTCACCATCTATCTGCCTCCCATCCAGCACCAGTTGCCACCACCATTGGCACATCCCCAACCCCCGTCTGCCCCATCCCTAATATCAGCAAAACGTGGGATTACTGTAACTTCCAGAAATGGCGTGGCAGGATCTTGTGGCACCATCACTGGCACTGCTAGGCATTGATTCTTCTTCAGGATGCTCTTTGAGCTGAAGTTTCAGAAAATAATTTAAAAAAGAAAAAAAAAATGAGGAGAAATTGGATTCTTGGATTGCCTATTGATTTCTCCCCAGAGCAAGCACTGTGCCTCCCACTCTGCTCATAAACTCATGCTTGATCCTACCAGGTGCTGATGGCTTTCATCTCCCACCAAACGTGAGGCAGGCTTCCTGGCTCGGGAGGAGAGGGGTCCCAGATGGGGAAACAACTTGACAGATGCCTGTGAAGGATTAAGAGTTTCCATTCACTCCAAGTGGTGCCTACACTGAAGAATCCACAATCAGAGGGAGAAACTGCATTCAAACCAAAGCAAAAAATCTGTCTGGTAAGTGGATTATGTGAGCGTTATAATCCAGCACGAGCCTCCCCTTGCTGTCTATCCTGACGTGGATGGTGGGCAACACTCTACTAATCCGTACACCTGGTGCTGCAGTAGTTCCACAGTGGGATTAAGGGATCTGCTGACTGGCAAGGAAAACTTGAGGAAATGGTTTGCACTGCTGCTTCTTTCAATTCCCCCTGCTGCTGGGCAAAGAATAGGTCTTAATTCTGGGGAATTTGGGGCCGTGCATTGGCATTCTCCATGCAAAGCAGGAGCAACTGGAAAACCTGAGAATCTGCTCAAGTATCTGTCGTTCCTGTATTTAACTTTTCTCCCTTAATTTAGCGCAGTTTGAAGTCCGTCTGTGCACATGTACATGTGTGAGTGTCGTGTTTGTTCCCAGGCTCCGCAAGCCAAGCAAAACTTCTCTTGTTGCTCTTAATTTCACTCGGGGTTAATTCACAGCACTGGTTTCCTTTGCTTCTCCTTGTGAAATGAAAGATTTGTGAAGGGAAAATGGCCAGGTGAAATAAAACAATTTGTTTGACGCAAAGCAAAGGATTTCATTTCCCGTTCGTATTTATCTGTTTTTATCGTGCCACGAAGCGATGTCACCAATATGCCAATATTACCAGCAATAACCGGAGCCAACTGTTCTAGTTCAGAGAATGAGAAGATAAGCTTGATTTCAAAAGGAACAATGA
>JAVCKT010030610.1:0-23866 GCA_032273925.1 Rhynchotus rufescens | reverse complement strand
TAAGCAGCTTTCTGTAAAATAAAATATATAAAAGACAAATCCGCTCTGACTACTCAACACCTAGAGACAACCGAGGCTAGGGGCAGATTTGGGGGGCTTTTTCACACGCATCCCTCCCCACATTTTGCCCACCGCGCTGCACGGAGACCCTACCTGCGCCGCCGGTAAAGGACGAGCCGCTTAACTCGCCCTCAAAGTTCCCTTGGAGCCCAGAGACCACGGTGAGGGGCGCCGCTGGAACCACCAGCCACCCGCCCGGTCGCCGCTCGCTGTCGCAGCGCTTGCCCCCAGGCAGGCGCACGGTGACAGTTGCACATTCTCATTTTTATCTGCTCGCTGTCAGGTTGCTTTTTTTTTTTTTTTTTTTTTTTTTTTTTTTTTTTTTTTAAGGGAAACCGCTTATTTATCAATAGTATTTCTTTATTCTTTTATTTCTTGGGGGTAGAGGGGACGACTTCGGGAAAAGGGGAGAGTATTAAAGTCCCGGCAGCTCTGTGTAACTTAGCCTGCACAGAAGCTTATACTTATTTTTTTTTTTCAACTTTAAAAGAAAGAGAGAGCTTGCTCTCTCAGGAGGAGTCTTTTCTTTTTCATGCGTCGGTTCTGGAACCAGATCTTCACCTGCTGGTCGCTCAGGTTTAATCGATCTGAGAGCTCTCTCCTTCTTTGGCGAGTAATGAATTCATTGACCATAAATTCCCCTTCCAGCTCGGCGAGCTGCAGCTTGGAGTAGGGTTTGCGCTTTTTCCGCGAGCGGGTGTGCATCGGGTACCAGGGAGCACCTGGGGGAGCCAAAGCAGGGGGATGGAAAACGTTGCAATAAATACAAGAATCAAAAAGGAAATCAAAGAGTGGACCCCCCATGCATCTTCTTTCCGCACCTCTGCCTAGTCTGCTTTGGTGTCCCCATTGTCCCCGGTGTTCCCAGGATTCTTGGTGGCCCCGAGGTCCTTGGTGGCCGCATTATCCCTGATGCCCCCATTGTTCCTGGTGTGCCCATGATGCTCCCTCATCCATGATGTCTCTGTCACCTCTGGTATCCCCATCACCCCTGATCTCCCCATCGTTCCTGGTGTCCCCACTGTCCCTGGTGTTCTTATCCGTGCTGTCTTCCTTATCCCTGGGGTTTTCCGAGTCCCTCTTGTCACCGCTGTGGCCAAGCCACGCTGCTCTCTGTAACAGGGGCGCGGAGCACATCACGGGGGACACCAAGCGAGACAGGGAGGGACCTTCTTAGGATCCCTCCAAGGTGGGCTTGTCTAACACAGCTGTCACCGGGAAACCTTCGGGACTGTTTTCCCTAAACGCCGTGACTGATCTTTATTTCATTTTATCCCGTTTCCATCCATAGCCCCCTGCTTCACTCTTCCCCGAACTTTCAGGACAGACACATCCCCAACAAATCCCCCACAAAAAGGAGCCCTGACACTCCGCCTTTGATGCCCACCTCAGTCACTACCTCTCGCCTTGCCCCCCCCCCCCCGCCCTTTTCCTTTAATGGGATATTTACATGTTTACAGCTTCCACCCCCCCTTTTTCCCCCTTTGAAAAGAAGCACCACCTCATAAACCATACGGGATTTCGCTGCTACCCCTAGTGGCCTCTGCACACATAGGCGCGACGCTTCCCACCGCCGAACCCACGGGCAACCCCCAAACCCACCCCCCGACCAGAAGTTCCCGATCCTCCCTCCTTCTGCCCCCGGCCAGATAACCAGGAAAATCCCTTATTCCCCCAGACGGGGAGGTCTTCTATGCCTTACCACTGGTGCTTAAAGTGCCGCCTTGGTTGAGGGGGGAGGCCAAGCTCGTCGGGTCCCCCCCGGTGCCTTTATTCCCTTCATTAAGCAGCGACGAGCCGGAGTCGGACTCCAAAGACTGGCAAGAAGGAGGGTCGTGGGGCCCCCCCTCGGCCGGCCCATAGTCATATTTGCCGAAATTGCCCCCCAAAACGCTGGGGAGCCCCGGCTCGAGGGGCAGCAAGGGGGTGTCCCGGGGCCTCTCGTCCCTCTTGAGCGCGGCGCCGTCGGGGCAGCTTTCCCGGTAGTAGCATTTGCTCTCCTCGACGCGGGCGAGGTCGCAGGCTCGGCCGAAGGAAGGGTTAATGGAGACGGGGCTACTCAGGTAGGGTTGCGGGTAGCCGTTGCAAGGCTCCGAGGATGCCCAGGGCAAGGAGCACACGTTGTCCCGTCGGGGGTAGGAGAGCGACGGCAAGCCGGGCAGCTGGCCCCCGGACGCTCGGAAATTGGGGAAGTAGAAGGTGTCTCCCGTGTGGATGTTCACCAGAGGTCCCACGAAGCCGGGATTAAGGAGGTTGTGCTCGCCCATTTCCGCGGGCCGCGCCGCAAAAGGCGCTCTACTTTATTGCTATCTGACATTAAACATAGTTAAGCCCCCGGCTCCGCCCCATTGGTCCGAGGGGGGTCACGTGGGCCCCCAAATTGCGCTGGCAGCGAGGGAGGGGCGGGGGCTGGGGGGGTGGGGAGGGGGGGGTTGGAGGGGGGGCTGCTCTCCCCTCCCTTGGCAGCCTAGACAAAACACACCAGCAAGTTCCGCCTTTTTTTCCCTTTTTTTTTAACGCCTTTTTTTCCTCTCTTCACCCCCAGCGTCGAATAATAAAATACCATTAAAATATATATATATATATTTTATATTAAAAAAAATATAAAGCGGCCCGCGAAGATCACGTCTATTGGCGATGGCGGAAATGTACTGATTTGCCCCCCAAAAAAGGAGCGTACCTCTTTCTACCTCCCACCCCCGACGCCACTTCGGGACCCTGCGGCCACTGCGCAGCCAAGCGGGGCCATCTCATTAATTAGTTCCTTTATTAACTAAACACGCTCGGATTTACACTATCTCCCCCAGAAATTACGAGCAGATATTGTGTCATATAAAGTTTACTGGCTTTTTAAGGAGACGAATGATTGCGGCCGCAACAGGCTCGTAGAGAGGCGCAGTGGGTTGAGGTCTATTTGGGACCTTTTATGCGCTTTTTTTTTTTTTATTCCCTTTTTTAATTTAATTTAATTTTATTTTTTTTCTTCCTTCTCAAACAAGATGGGTTTCGCAGGTTGGAGAAACGCAGCTTCTTCTCAGGCAGAGGACCCTCTTCGAAAGCAGGAGGCAAGATTTGGAGCAATCAATTGCTTTCATTAATGAGCTGTGTCGAATAAAGAAGCGAGGAGAACAGGGCTATTGCATGAATTCAGCCGGTATATATTCCATATGTACAGACATGCGCACATATACAGAATTTATTATTCATGTGCCATTTCCCCTGCCTTATTTTCTTAGGAAGAATACACATATATTTGTCCCTGCAGTGCTCTGCTCCCTATCCCAAGAAATATAGGAGCATAAACGCGCACACTGGTGCCTAGCCACCTTATAGCAATATATTCTGCAATATATTCTGCTCTTGTAAAACCACAGATTTTCTCTCCTACTCTCTCCCCCCCAGCAAGAGTGGAAAGAGCTTTTGCAAAGCAAGAGGGGGAGGAAAATAATTTTTAAAAAAGAGGTTATTTTAGTGTTAAAATAAAATATATTGGGAGAGGGTTAAAAAAAAAGTGGAAAATAAGTGCATGGAAAGCGAGAGAATGCAGGATTTTTTTTCCCTTATTCTTTTTTTTTCTTTCTGCTTTGCTCTTTTTCATTTCCAAAAGCGAGCGCAGTGCCCACCCCGCTCGCCCGCGCTGCGCAGGGCTCCGCATCACGCGCTGCCTCGAGCAACTCCCGGCGCTTCCTTGCCAGGTCGACGCCGCCGAGGTACCGTAAATACCGCTGTAGAGGTAAAAAAAACCCGCTCCGCGGGGGCGCAGCCGCCCCCTCCAGACCCACTACCCCCCCGGCAGTCTTCAGCCCCCTCTCCTCTACTTCATACACTCCTCAAGCCCAAAATTATATTTTTCCCCTGTCTTCTTTTTCCTGCTATAGGAAAATATAGGAGTTGGAACTACCCCTCTAAAAAAATCAGATGCCAATCAAATATCTAATTCGGATATTTAGGTGTATTTTCGTATTCCAGGGACAGTTCCTAAGACTCAGAAACCACTCTCTCTCTCTCTTTTTTTTTTTTTCTTCCTCTCCTTTCCACGTTTACCCACTTCTCTTTCTCCCTGGCACATCTATAGCTATGCTATATACATACCTTGGAGAGATACTTGCATACCTTCCTATACGCCTTGCCTGAAAAAGAAGAAATACGACTACTAGAAATATTTTGCTAGAATGAAAGTTTAGGAGTTTTTTTTTTCTCTCTCTTTTCTTTTTTAAACCTTGCCAAGGAATTTTTCTCCCTGCAGGTATAAGCGCAGAGCTGCTCGCAGTTTCTCCCGGCGTGTCTGCTCGGTGCGGAATAAGCATTTCCAACGCCGGGCAAGCGGGGAAGGGAAGAGTTTATATAAAAAATGAGCACGTGATCGCTGGAGGTGGCCATAAGAATTGGCTTTGTGCTCCCCTTTTTTTTTTTTTTTTTTTTTCTCTTTTTTTTCCCCCCATTTTTCTTTCTGTTAAAAGAAAAAAACAACAACAACAAAAAAAAACCCCTTGCTCTTTCTGTTCGAAATTTCTCCCAGAAGCCGGTGCCCGGGTACTGTGCTGCTTTGTCCTCCTGCAAAGGCCGGGGAAAAAGAAAAAAAAAAAAAAGAGTATATTTTAGCCTCAAAAGAGATCCCTGACTTCTGGGGTTATCTTCTTTGCACAATTTGATTGATTTTTTTTTTTCTTGCAAAAGAAAATAATGCAAATTACTTATATACAAATAAACATAGAAAATCTCCCAGTGACCTCCAAAGAGGCATATGCGAGGCTGAGCTGCGGAGCAAGTGAATCGCAAAGTGAGTCCTGAATGGGAGGATATTGCCAGGATGGGCATAGAGCAAGGGAGAGGCAGAGGAGCCCCGCAACTCTCTCTTTTAGAGCCAAGAAAGGCTATAGCCCTGCTCAGATATAAAGGGAGAGCTCCCGGCTCGGGTGGCCTTCTCTTCCAGCAGGGAAAAAAACAGCATCGGAGCAAAGCGCTGCAAGTAGAAAGCAGGTTCAAGGAGGGGTGGAGGGGAGTAAAATCCAATTGGGAAGGAGGGAAAAAAAAAAAAAAAGGCAGGACTCTTTAGCAAAGCTCCCGCTTTTTCACGGGACTCTGTCCCACATTCCAAATGTATTTTTTTTATATTTTCATCTTTTTTTTTTCTTGTAGTTTAGGCTTAGAAACGCAACGGCGAGCTTAGCACGGTTTCAAGGCGAAATCCTGAGCCGAGTCGTCCAGTTTGGGGCTCTGGCACTGCTGCCAGAGAGAGAGAGGGGATAGATAGCTAGATATATAGCTAGATATATAGCTAGATAGATAGCTAGATACACACACATACACCAATATCTATTCCATGTCACTAGAAGCAAAATCATGTTTATTATCTTTTTCAGCTTTATTTATGGCCCAGTAAATAAATAAATATAAACAATAAGTTGCCCAGGCTTTTGCGCAAGAAACTGAGTGTTTTTTCCTGTTTGCAGCCTGCCCCGATTTCATTTGCCTTCTCGACCCAAATATTTCATGATCTCCGCGGGGTGCTGGTGGTAGGGGGGCTGTTTTCCTCCAACCCTACCACTGGTCCAAAAAGATTTCAAAAAATTTTCTGTCTTACGAGCTAGCCGAGAGATACTCACTCCCACCTTCGAGTAGGGGATCCCTTTAAAATAATAATTAAATAGAATAAAGAGAGAGAAAAAGAAAAAAGAACCAAAAGGAAGATTGCAACGTCTCAGTTCAAGGTCACTGTCTAGTGTAGCAAATAGGATCCACATCTTATGCAAATGACTCCCTCGGTTGAGCATCAGTCATTACGTTGAGAGGAGCCCGAGGAGGAGGGAAATAATCCCAAATCTGCTCTTTTCTCCCCCTGCTTTGGCGTGTGCCTCGTTTTTACACAGTGACTGTGCCCCGATTTCCCTCCGCTTTTAACAGTGAGAAAACAAATCCCCCCCTTCCCCTGTGCCGAGTTTCAGCCTCCCCCTCTCCAGCCCGCAGGGCTGAGCTCGGCGCAGAGCTCCTATATGAACAGAGTCTTTCTTCCTACCAGGCTGGCTTCTTGCAAAAATAATAATAATAAAAAGGGAGTAAAAAGAGAATCAATATGAATGGCCGCAGCAAAAATATTTACGTTTCAAAAGGGAAGGACTTACTCCTCTTTCGACTTGCTCCAGGAGAAGAAAAAATAAATAAATAAAAAAGAGAGCGAGCGATTTGCCCCTATTAGAGAAGAAGGAAACTCAGTCTAAAATGTCTAAAGTAGATATGTGGTGCCTTTCTACTTGAAAAGGGAGAGAAGGAGCCTATGTCAGGTCATGCTGCTTGCTTAGCTTTTTGTTCAAATAATTTTCACTCCAAATACTATGGTTTTTTTTTTTTTTATTTTGGTTTTTTTTTTTTTTTTTTTTTTTTTTTGGTTCAAGGAATCGCCTTCCTTGACTCAGACAAGAAGTTAGCTGCCAGGATCAGAAAGAAAGTATTGAGAATAAATATGGAGTGAGACCACATGGGTAATCCAATAGAGACGGGCTTTGGCAAGCCCACCAGACTCTTATTTCGGCTTAGCTATATATCATTTAAGCCTGTCCAATATTTCTTTTTTTTTTTTTCCTAATGTGGAAAATACATGTCTACTTCTATAACTGTGGAAGATAGTATGTATGTGTATGCGTGTATTATATATATACACACGGAGTGATAGCTGTTAAAAGGGATACGAAGGAGATGGAGAAAAACATATATTAATAAATGTGGGAACTGTTTAAAGTGTGAGAATAATAAATAAATAAATAACCTGTTTCCAGCACTTCAGTTCATCCGTCGTTCTAATAACTCTGGATGGGTTTTGTTTTTAAAGGTGGCAGGTTGGAGGATTAGGAAACCTCCCCTCTTGAGGCTTTTCTCGGGATATCTTTTTAAAAATTTTTCCACTCTCCCAGCTTTGCCAGTGGTGGATCTTCTCCTCTTCACTTCATGAAAACTGATTTTTTGAATCAGTCGAAGTTTTGTGCCCAACCTCGGTGGAATTTTGCTTCGTCTGCAACTCTGCTCTGAAGTTGGGATGGAAACGTCCTTGGAGGGCGTTTGTAGCAACAAATCCTTCGCGGGCTCGACTTCCCGACAGGGTTTCATATCGCCATCGGAGAGCCCCAAAAAGCTGGGTTCACTTCTGCAATGTCCCTGGCTCCGTAGGAGGAGAAAGCTTGAGGCAATGGGAAGAGTTGTTGAAACCTCTTACTGTTCCAAGAGTCTCCTAGAGCAGCTCGGCAATCCACTTTTGCCAAGGCAGCAACTTCCCACCGAAGTGGAGGAGACAAAAAAAAAAAAAAAAAAAAAAAAAAAAGAGAGAGAGAGAGAAAAAAAAGGGATATCCTCCTATAAATAATATAAATAATTCTCCTCAGCTCAGGGGCTTTGCAAGCCAGCAGCATTGCGCAGGGTGTTTGCTAAGCAAGAAAACCACCGTGTTATAAAAGTGTGTGGGCTATGCGTACACCCACGCGCCCATATTGACGGCTGTCAGCAGTGTCCCAAGAAATAATTTCTCCAAACTCTTTGGGTGTTTCCCTTGGCTGTTGAAAGGGGCCTTTTTATTTATTTAAATGTCCCTATATTTTTAAGGCTGAGGCTTTTACTAACAATGTAAAGACAAAGTAGCAGCTATTGCACACTCACCTCAGCCTGGAGCCCAGTGGAACAGGAATTCCCCCTTCCAGAGCTGAAATTTGGAAATTGGTCTTTGGAAGATGCATTGGCGATAAATAAATAAATAAATGACAGAGATTTGCAAATGTGAGCAGGCTATAACTAAGCTAACTATTTAGAAGATGGCAGGAAACGAAAATAAATAAAAATATGAAATAAATGGAAATCAATAAAAGGGAGAGGGAAATCCTTCATCCCTCGTCCGGCTCTTTTTTTTTTTTTTTAGCCATAGTGTCTGCGGTTGGGAGGTTATTTAAAGTCCCCGAATACAAAGAGAAGAAAAGGCTTAAACTTGGGAAACTTCCTTTTCAAGACTTTATTGTTGGCCATTAGGCCGGCTGTCTAGACTTCAAATAACACCTTGTTTATCCGTAAACAGGAGCCGGAGCTGCTCGGCGGTGCCTGGTGAGGGGAAGATCAAGGGTGAGGGTCCCCGCGCTGGTTGCGCCCGCAGCAGTGATGTCAAGGTCAACCCCCGCCTAGTCACGGTCAAGGGTATATGCAGGAGTGACGTCACGCCTCGTTGACCTAGGAGCCGTGAAGGCAACGAAAATAGGAAGAAAAAGGCGAGCAAAAATGGGTTTATTTCCTAGCGCAGGAAAGAAGCACGAGGGGAGTAAAGGAAAGGAGGGTAAGGAAGTGATCCGTACCCTGGACTTTACACCTTTGGGCACATAGAAGTTCATTAAGGGGGAAAAAATGCGCTACTTGCCAGGTTTTGCGTATTTGTTCCTGTCCCAACGGAAGTATTTTTTTTAAAATATTATTTATTTTATTATATCTTGCATTCCTCTAGGCTAGTGCTGTTGTGAAACTCATGATCTTGCAAGAGGATACGTGACCAAATCCATTGGTTAGATATTACTTTTTAAAAAAAATTTATATATGTATTTTCTGCTAAGCTGACATATCTGGGATCAAGAAGAAGGACCTAGGTGGCAGATTAAGTGAAAGCGTTTTCTTTTCTCCTACTCGTCCTCGTTTTTCTTCCCTTATCCACAACTTGAAAAGAACGGACAACGTCAAGTGCCGACGGCGGTGCAAGTGTGAAAGGCAAGAGGATATTTTTTTCCACCGTGAGAGCAATTTTTCGGCTATTTAATTAGAAATATATTTTAAAAAATAATTAAAACTCGAGAGAAGCTGCAGGCCATGAGAGGAAAGAGCCTCGTTTCACTGCCTCGCCCCTATCTGCCGGCGAAGCCCATCAAAAGCCTCCGTGCCCCGAGCCGCAATGAATGAATTCCTTGTTTCTTCTTTGCAGTTTTCTTTTTGCTACTGGTGTTTTCAATCTTCCCACGCGATCTGAAAGCCCGACCGAGACCCAAATCGATACACACAGACCCTTCTTCCCTGCACAAAATCAAGACGTAGCTGACCAAAAAAAAAAAAAATCCAGAATAGGAAATTGGCTCCCAAGGATTCACGAATAACACGGACTCAATAACTTCCCTTGGGGAAAAAAAAAAAAGCAGGACATTTGTTTATTATTATTTGCTCACCCCTCTTCAATAATCTCCTTTTAATAATCCTGTTTTCCTCATTTTTTTTTTGCCCTCCAGGACGTATCACGTAACCAAGTAGAATAAGGAAGCCTTGGAGAGTACAGAGATAGACACGCACTGAGCAATATATTCGCTGTCGGGATGTCGAATTTGGGCTTGTCTGGAGCTGCATTTATGCATTTCAATGTCTGCACACACAGCATTAGGGTGAGCTCCATTTTTTTTTTTAATCGAAAACACATATTTTGTCGGCTATCATGCTGCGGCTGTGAATTTTCACTGCCCGACACCGTGCAGCGCAAATTTCCTTTTTATTTATTCATTATTTTATTTTAAGTCATCTTCCCATTGAAAAATACCTTTATTCTGCTGTGAAAGTGAGGATGGCTTTCTCAAGGTATTGCAAAATTTACTAGCTTTACTAGCTCAGTATATTAAAAGGAAATCGAATTCCTGCCTTTTTTTTTTTTTCTAACCAGGTAAGTTATTCTCCTGTAAAATAAATAAAATTTCATTTGTATTAAAACAATCCTCCCCAAGCGCTTCTGCCCATCAGATCCCAAATCCAAATAGGAATTGCTAAATGCAGAGACGAGAAAAAAAGTCCCCCTTTTCAAGGGCACCCACGGGGATGGGATGGAAGCAGGGGGATCCAGGCCGGAACACTGAGCCGCGCAAAATAAGCCACTGGCTGTAGCTCTCTCCCACCTTTTGGGAATTTGGGGATCACTGACGGAAATTTCCAAACCTATGGGGCTTTCCCGACTTTTGCTTTTGCAATACAGGCTCTAAGGCGCACGGAAATGCATAATATCTACACGTTTTCTGTACATAACTATGCTCATCCTCCGTATATAACCAGCCTCTGCTCCGTATATAACCCTCCTATGTTATTATATATAGTTTATAAAGTTATATATCCCCTCCGCGCACACATACCATTAAAAACACAGCCCTATAGAAGAACATGCATGAGAGGTGCACATCACTTCATATAATGATATAGCTTGCTGCGCTTATGTATGCCAATGTAAATATACAGTTACAAAGCAGCGCTTTTAAGATACTGCATGTTGTCTGTAACATACTTATATACACACAAAGATATGTAGAGCAGTTTAATAAACACTAATGTAAATTACATGCACGCCGCTATGCTTCACACACGTATACTTGGCTTACGTTTAGACTTGTATGTATAGTGATGCCCAGATCATTTAAGGCAACGGACATACACGGTTATACGCTTGTGAATATATGTGTATATATATATATATATATACGCACACATGTGATATATATATATATATGTCTCTATATATGCACACAAGCGCACTTCTGCACATGAACTTGAACACCTACGGTATCTATACAATTGTTTATGCGGACATCCATGCTAATTTTTCCCCGGGTGACTTCATATTGCTTGCTCCGGCTGCTTCTCCTCCTGCCTCGTATATACATATGTGTATGTCCGCGAGCACTTAATGGACATTTCAGCACCAACAATATTATAAATTTTTAAATTATATCATTTTTAAAAGCCACTCCCCCAGTTGTTATTATTGTATTCTTTTTGGATTCTTTAACGAGCTGATTCTTTTTGGATTATTTAACGAGCTGATTCCATCTAAAAGATATTAAGGCTGATTGCAATGAGTCTTTGGATGCAAACCGCGCCCTCCACGGCCGCGGTGGTTGCGAGATTTAGATCTGGGGCCGGAGCTTAGTAAAACAGGTTTAACAAAAAAAAAAAAAAAAAAAGCATCCTTTGAGCCAGAACCCTCTCGCACCCGGCGGATTTAAAGAGATTAAAAGCGTCTC
The DNA here is from genome assembly GCA_032273925.1 of Rhynchotus rufescens. NCBI lineage: Eukaryota > Metazoa > Chordata > Aves > Tinamiformes > Tinamidae > Rhynchotus > Rhynchotus rufescens. The sequence goes on along the minus strand of JAVCKT010030610.1, from coordinate 12,803 downwards.
CGGAAAGTCATCGCGTTTTCACCCTGCTCGAGTGGATAATTGCGGCGTTAGGGGAAATAAGGATAGGAAAAAAAAAAAAAAGAAAGAAAGAAAAAAGAAGAAGAAATAAACTAACTAAATAAGAAGCTTTCATGGCTTGGCTCATCCTCTGCGCATTTATCTTTTTCTCTCCTTTCTACTTACCGTGGGAAGCCGCCCGTCTTGGGGCACACATATCCGCGCCCCACATCTGGGAGGACTGGGGACTCCCACCCCCCCTTTTTTTTTTTTTTTTTTTTTTTTTTTTTTTTTTTTTCCCGCCGTCTTTTCTCCCCAGATCTTCAGGGTTCAGGTCGACCTGCTGGGCTGTGGTTGTCACTTGGCCCGGTTTCGTCCTCCTTGGGCAAAGAGCAGCCGTCCCCAAGGGGGTCTCAGGACGGGAGATTAAAAGGGGAAAAGGCTGCGCTGCTTAAAAGGGCAAAGAGGGGCACAAGCAGCTGGCGGCTGCCCTTTCTCCGGAAAAAAAAATGCTATTTATTTTTCGGAAATGTAATCTTGCCTTCGGTACATCTCATCATCTCATCTGGACACCACAGTATTATATACATATACAAGACATTAAAAAAATGCTTTTACATAGCCAGAGAACACTGTAGAGAATTAGTTGGTTTAGAGGAAGGAGGAAAAAGAGCCAAACAAAACCCAATTTGCCAAACACGTTGCCAGGGGAGAACAGACATTCCAGTTTTACGGCAGAGGAGGATAAACCCTCGTGAGAAGAGGCCCAGAAATAGTGTGGCAGGAGCAGCTCATTTTCGCTGGTGCCCTAAATAAGTGCTTGTTAGTTTGATACGGCGGAATTATTTTCTTCCCACTATAGCAGCTTTATCTGGGACTTTTTTTTTTTTTTTCCCCAGTTCCTAGTGATGAAAGAAGACAAAGCTGATGCAACTTTGCTCTCCATACACTTTACATCGGAGTGTGAAACAGCCAAAGGACGCAAGACTTATCCCCGCAGAGGGGACCAGGCTACACCGTGTGACAAGGTGACACTGGGGAGTTCATCTCCTCTTAACACAACTACACTTTTAGCTTATCATTTGTTAAAAAATACATACAGCTGGACCTCACCAATGGCTTTCTCAGCGCAAGGAGCGGATGTTCACAGTCAGCGAGTGGGGCAGAGGGATAAATCAAAGATGCGTTGGGTATTAGTGTGGGTGGGGATGCCTATTCTGTTGTTGATGTTTTTTTAATGTCGGTCTTTAATTTCCACTCAGCAGAGGTCCAATGAGACGCTCAGACCAACTACCGGATAAATATTTCTGCTTCTGTCATGCTTGCTTCGCCTTCCTTTTCCCAGATCATCCGCTGTCAAGTTGCGTGGAGATGCGCTGTCTTGGATTTGCTCACTACCTTCTTCTCCTTGACCCTCCGGTTCTGGAACCAGATGGTCACTTGTCGCTCGGACAAGTTGGTGGTGGCCGAAATCCTCCTCCGCTTCTCTTTGGTGATGAACTTGCTGGCCGCGTACTCTTTTTCCAGCTCTTTCAGCTGAATTTTCGTGTAAGGGACCCTTTTCTTCCGTCCCCTGCGGTAGCTGCTCACTTCGGGTTGCAGAGGGACCACGTCTGCAAAAAAAATAAAAATAAACAAACTCATAAGCAAATAAATAGATTGATAATGATAATAGCAATAATTTTAAAAGCAGTGAAGAATAAGCGATGTTATTTCATCCCGGGACGCAGACAGTGGTTTCTCCAGGTCAGGAAAGCAAGGAAAGAAAGAAGGGGAAGGGAAAATAAGGCGGAAGGGAGAATAGACGGGAAAATAAGACAGAAAAGGAGAAAGGAAAGGGAGAGAGGAGGGGAAAGAAAGGCGAAACGTGGGCAGCCAGGGGAATATTAACATGGTCACTTGAGATTTTCTCGGCTGTAGGCGCTGATAAACACGGGGCAGCGGGTCAACTAGAAGTGCAAAGAGAATTGAAGGGATATTTCAGCAGTTGCATTTTAGAAAAGACTTTTTCCTCTTTTACTTTTTTTTTTTTTTTTTCCTCTCCCTCTTCCATTTATTTTTCTTCCCTCTTTTTGTATTTACCCGGCAGGAAGTTTTCACAGGCGCTTCCCACCGGCCGCAGCGACGCATCCGCGACGGCCGCATCGCGGGATCAGAGCGCACCCTACACCCTCCTAGGACACCGGGAACCCCTCGCGGGGTGCAAATCCACCCCGAGGATCCCCCTCTGGAGACATTTCCCGGGTGGGAAGATACACCCCCATCAATCCAGGGCCTCTCCGGGAGATGGAAGCCTGGAGATGCGGGGACCATCCTGTCCCCTGCCCCAGGCTAGTCCTGGGGGTGCAAAGACCCCACCTAGACCCTGAGGGCACCCTCAGCCCCTTCTCCCCACCGGTTGCGGGGATTTCACCAAGCTAAGGGAGGGAAGGCAGGGCTGCCTCTCCTTGGCAAGCCCCGATGCCCAATTATCGCAGACAAGGGCTAATTGAGAACCCAGAAGTACTTTGGGGCTGAGGGCTTCATTATTTGCCAGCGCAGAGGAATTTCGGGGGATCTTGTTGCAGAGGACCACCGAGGGCTGCGGAATGGGGGCAGAAATGGGGCTGGAGGCTCCCCAAAGCAGGGTTTCAATGGCTAGAGCTCCAGACCACACGTTCCCATTGTCAAGAAAGAGACCTTTTTTTTCTTTTTTTCTTTTTTTTTTTTTTTTTCTTGTCCCTCCTCCATTTCAAAAGCATCCTAGGCCTACATTTTCTCCGAAATTTCCCCAGATCCCCAGATATTCCCTTTATAATCCTTCTTTGTCCAGAATTCCAGTGGAATAAATAACCACACGTCCTCCTGACAGCCAGGCCCCATCTTCGCTTTCCATCTCCATCTGCGCTGGGTTTTCTCCCCCTCTGTTATTTGGATTAATCTTTCTTTTCCTCCTAGCATCTCCGAGTGTCCGACTCCTCAAAATATGTGATCCCCTGGGCCACCATCACCCTCCTCTTGGCTCCTGTCGAGGGCACTGAGGGATCTCCACCAATGTGGGAACGGAGCAAGTGGCCACGAAGTGACTTCTTCCCTTGGTGACCCGACGAAAGAGCATGCTCTATTATTATTATTATTATTATTAATTATTATTATTATTATGTCTTTTAGGGGTTTGTCAGCGCCGCAGGATGCCCAACCCGGCGGCAAGGGGGTGGTCGCCAGCTCTCGTGCCTCGCTGCGTCCCCTCCGCGACAGCTTCATTTGTCACTTGACGCCTCTTGCTCTAATCGTGGATAATTGCGCTGTGATTTACTGTACCCGCACCGGGCTTTGTGGGTTTGGGGAGTGAAGCAGCGCTGGGGAGGAAGGGGGGCGGTATTTATTTTTAAGTGTTTTTTTCTCTTCTGCCCTCTCATTTTATTTTATTTTTAGCTCGAGAGAAATGGCGAGCAGAGAGGAAATTAGAAGAAAAGGCAAAGAAACACAACGCTGCTAGGTGAGGCAACAAGAAGGAGGGAAAAACAGGAGGGGAAAAAAAAGGAGAATTAAACTGCAAAGTTACTTTCCAAGCAAACTCATGGCGTGCATTTTGATTCCGAGACGATTGCTTCACCTTCTTTCCCCTGCATGTTCATACACATTGCCTCGCGCAGAAGGCATTCCTAAGCAATTTCTTGCCCTTTAATTATATATACAAGCACCCAGGGGAGATACCTATATCCACACACGCTCCATATGCGCCCAGCCCGACGTATAGGTGGGAGGCGGTTGGGAAGCAGGCAAGCTTCCGAGGGGAGCCTACCTGGGAAAGGTGTTTTCCAGAGATGCGCAGATTGCGATTGCTCTTTGGAGCAGTACATTTGACCGTCCCAACCGTTGGAAAGAGCCCAGTGCTGGTAGCCTTCCATGGGAAGCAAAGCATCGTGTCGCGGCTCCGGGTGGCCGCCGAGCGCCGGCACCACGGACATGTCCAAATAACCGGGCACCGCCTGGTAGGAGCTGGTAAAACCCGGGTAAAACGCGAATTCCTTGGCCCTCGACGGCAGCTCATCGCTGGGCAGGGGGCCGCCGGCGGCCTCGGGGTATTTGTCCCCCGGGTGGTAGGAGCACGTTTTCTGCTGCAGGTTCACGCCGTGGGAGTGGGACAACCTGCAGCCGTAGTAGCTGCTGCCGAAGGGGTAACCGTAGCCCAGCGCGGCGCTGGAAGCGGCCGCCGACGGGCACTGCCGGGGGGGCTCTGCGGGCGCCAGCTCCGCGTAGCCTCCCGTTTGCGGCGGCGGCGGGGGGCCGAGTCCCGGCGGCGGGGGCAGCATCTCCCGGCACGGCCCCAGCGCCTCCATGGCGGCCCGCGGGCGGCCCTTGTCACGCGGGGCGTCCTCGCAGCGGCACACGAGCCCGTCGGGCCAGCGCGGGGGGAGCGGCAGCGGCGCCGTCATCCCGGGCCGGGGACGCCGCCGCCGCCGCCACCGGCGCCGCCGCCGTCGGGGGAAGCGTCGCGCCGCGACCCCCCCAACATATCGGCGCGGCGCGCGCATGCGCCGCCGCCGGCTCCATTAAGAAATCCGCCGCGGCCACGCCCCCCGCCCCTAAGTACCCCCCGACGGGGCGGCCACGTGACCTCTCCCCCCGCCTTCCTCTCCCTCCTCCTCCTCCCCACGCGCGGGGAGTGGAAGGAGGGAGGGGGAAACGGAGATCCTCATTGGTCTCCTGTTCTTCAAGGCGCCCCCCCAGTTAAACGTCCCCCCCTCGGTTAGCCCCGCTCCCGGTTAAACTCCCCTTCGGTTAACCGCATCTCACACCGGTTAAATCTCCCCCAAGACCGTCGAGTGGGGGCCGCTGCCGGCGGACACAAAGGAAGAGCGTCGAGCGGATTTGGGGAGGTCCCCTGCCCCCCGATAACGTCCTGCCTCTCCCTTCCGCCTCATCGGAACCCCCCCCTTAGCTTAGGGACTACACCCCCTCCTCAGCTTTGCACCCCGAATTATTGTGAGCCCCCCCAACACACCTCCCTTGCACTTTTGCAAGCAGCGCGATCGAACCTCTAGGCTCTTCCCGTCTCAAGGTGCCTCCAGTCACCCCCGCAGCGCACGTCGGAAAAAAAGAATCCCACTCCGACCCATTCCTTCATTTTTTTTTCTTGCTTGGAGCCCTCCACAAAGAGGTTATTTGCCCGGGTTTCACGCACGCGGAGTGGGAGAGGGCGTTGTGGCGTGAAAAGAAGTGGGACGACGGGCCGGGCTGGTCCAAGCGCCCTCGACACAGCGCTTTTTCAAAATTAATGTAGCATAAATATATATACTTAAGGAAAGGACAGGCTCCTGAGTGGAATGTTTGTGAATTATTTTCTTTCTTTTTTCCTTTTTTTTTTTTTTTTTTTAAATGCAAACAAGAGAGCGTTTTCACTATTTGCCCTTGTTGGAAGGGAAAGCACAAATGGGGACTTGCAGCCGTCGGGAAAACATCCCAAAGAGAAATAGCGGTGGTGGGGACGCTCCAAACCTTTCAGCGACAAAGAAAGGGAAAAATAGACAAATTAAGGGGAAATTTATATATATAATTCCAGTATATATATGTTCCAATTATATTATATATTTTTATATAATGTATATATAATATTATATATAATATATATTATTCATATATATATATATATGGGAATTTTGTTGTTCGTAGAGCGTGGGAAGCGCTGGTGAGGTGCGGTTTGTGGCCCAAGCATGACGGCGACCACTGCTCCATGTCCCACGTTTTAGCGGGAGAATTGCCGCCCGCTGGGCTCTTCTTTGCCCATTCACCTTCTGTTTGTCCCCAAAACACCCTTCCCCCCAAAACACCCATATTCAGGAGGCCGAAAGATTCCAATGTGCAAAAATAAAATAAAAGCATCCCCCCCTCAAAAAGTGGAGTCGAGATATTAAACAGGCTCTGATCGGAGCCGTCAGAAAAGACAAAACTGGGAGCAACTCGCTCCCAAAAGATAAAATGGATAAATAAATAAATAAATAAATGGCAATCATCCTCAACAGTCGAAGTCCAAGTTCAAGGCAAAAGAGCCCAATCGGTTTCCGAATTAGTACCCGGGCAGCCGGGAATGAAGTTCACGGAGTGGCGCCGGGACTTACATAGGCACGGGCCGCTTCTCCTCCGCTCCCACCCGGGCTAAAAACTCAAGTAAATGGGAAATTAAAAAAAAAAAAAAAGAGAGAGAGAGAGAGAGAGAAAAAAGGAAAAAAAGAAAGAAACCTCTAATGTTTTATCTATATTTATATCCATGAAAGCAGCTCCAGCTCTCCCATCCCGAGCGCCTCGAATTCCTGCAAGCGATTTGATGGCAGTCAGAAATCACCAAGAACAATAATTTTTCCCCCAAATACATAATTAAAAAATGGTCTGGGACAAGAAAAAAAAAAAACAAAACATAAAAAGGAGAGAGATGGAGAAAAGAAAGGAGTACAAGGAGCAAGAGAAGATAAGGAAATTGAAAGACCAAAGGAAGGATAGGGATGCATCAGGGTGAAGCCCCTAATGAATTTCCCTAGCTGCATGTATTGGATATAGATTTTTATTTTTGTAGCTAATCCTTGCTTCTAATTTTATAAAGCGGTTAACATTTGCTAGCATGTGTCCTCTCTCTGAAATGCAGAGGGAAGATTAAAGGAGAAAATGTAAAGATTTATGATAAGCAAAGCAGAGACGGGGTACGCCCGCTGTAACCGAGGGTGCTGAACAACGCGACTGCTGGGCAAATTGGCGTCAAACAAATAAAAACAATTTTTTTTTTTTTTTTTTTTTTTTTTTTTTTTTTGAGCATTAAGGGCTTCAGGTATCCCCCTTTCCTCGATAAATGAGACAAAGCAATAAATAAAAATAATAGTGCACTCCTTTCCAGGTTTGTGTAAGGACATTTACAATTCTTATCCCGGTGAAATATAGATTTAATTAAGGTTTTATACTGCATGTTACAGAGAGAAGGGAAGGAGAGACAAAAGAAGATAAAAACTTTATTTCTAGACAGGAAAGAAGAAAATCACCTTTAATTTGTGGAGGAGGAGCCCCTGGATGGGAAGAGATGTCCCCAACGTCGTCTCAGTGGGACAGACCCGGTCCTCTCGACCCTCTCCCGCAGCCCCCTTTTCATTCTGTAAATCGCCCGGCAGCCTCTCATTTAAATTGGTTTTTATTATTATCGTTTTCTTTCCTCCGATAGCGAGGCTTTGAGAGGATTGCGAGGGAGTTAATGCATGCAAATCAACACAGGGATGTCACCAAAAATGTGGATGCGCTTAGGAGAGCAGTGCCCCTAAATAAAAATAAATAGGAAAAGTAGAAGGAGCGATTAGAAGTAATAACAGATGTGAGACTCATTGAGTTCCTTAGATTGAGTCGGGAGGTTAAATACATATTATATATATATTTACATACTTTTTCTATTTTATATCTATAATCTACATTAAAATATCAAGAATTTTCCCTCTTAAAATATAATAGTCCTATATCTGCATGTGCATTCAGAGAGAAAGCCTGGAATAAAGTGAGTATTGATTAGATGCAATGATTGCAATAACTCACAATTCTTTTTCTTTTAATCCATGTAAAGCAGAGTTAACATGGAGCTATATAGAATAAATTTGACTTGTATTTTCCTCCTCTTCGCTGCCTCTATAGGTTAGTAGCCTGCTCTGAGATTGCACAGCATCCGGAGAATATTTTATAGGGATATTTCCAAGGGGAGCGGTTCCTTCGTCGTCGTCGAGCAAGAAAGAAGTTGAATTTTCGCCTTCTGAAGACAAATTCGGGTTTGTCTGATTTTTCTTCCTTTTCTGGGTGTGTGGGGGAGGTACGAGACTAATGAGAGATCCTCGGAGAAAAAGAGATGTTTATTTCTATAATTTTATCCCAGCGCTAGAAAGGAAGAGAGGGACAGATTCATCTCATAATCCATGGGAATATCAATTATATCCTCACCATGCCAAGTTATGCTTTGGAAAAAAAAAAAAAAAAAAAAAGAAAGAAAAAGAAAAAAAAAGAAGTCCAAGTTTTTTTGATCTCCAAGATTTTAGATTTGTTTTTTTTTTTAAGAGTGTTTTCCACCTTGGAACCACATTACCTTTTCAGATGAGCGATTTCTCGAGCGATCTATCTGCAGACGGAGGGCTTAAGGTTTTCGCAAAAAGGGAAAGAGAGACCAAGTTTGTTTTAGACTCAAGCTCTCCGAAAGAATGATTTCTGTCTCCAATATATGAAGATAACTGCTCCATGAAAACCTCTACGTGCGCATCCCTTAGAGTTCAAAGCCAAGTATCTCTTCTCCAGGCCAGGGGAATCACAGCTAAAATAAAATGAATTTTATTTCTGCGAAACTGTAGAATTTTAGAATTTTATTATAAAACCTCTCTCTCTTTTACTGTATTCTTTTTTTTTTCTTCTTTTTCTACACATCTAGAAGAATAAAACGATCATGGTCTGGATGACTGCAAATAAGAAAGAATTTATTTCACTTTGGAGGAAGAATAAAATAATTGAGTGTCAATCTGTCCCATATGGTGATTTTTTTTTTCTTTTTCTTTCTTTCTTTTTTTTTTTTCCCTCTTTTCTTCTCATTGATGCTTGGAAGGTTGAGAAACCCTCCCAGGTACACCAGTCTTAAGGAAATCTCTGTAGGTAGCTGCTCTCACCTCCACGACAAAAGCCAAGTACGAAGAGAAATGGTCCAAACGCATCTTACAGTGAAGAGAAAGTGACTTCTTATTTCTAATAAAAACAGATTTAAAAAAAAAAAAACCACTACCACACTTCCAGAAAATCCTTACTTAGAGGTAGGAAGGAAAGTTACTTTCCCATTGTGCATTTCTGGAGAAAAATAAAGGAGCGGAATTTTCGCTGGGGAGCCCTCGGGGAAATTAGAGCCCGTGGCATGAGAAAGTCTAATTTTCCCCCCGGAGTACCAATTTAGTGAAGAAACTATGACACTGAGGCTCATATTTAGCGGAGGAGTCCAAGGAAAGCTTTCCCAGGCTTGGTTTTAATGTGCTGGGGATAAATAAAAGCCAAAGCCGATCCATCTTCCCGAAGTTTGCGTGCGCTCTCTGTTCTACGGCTCACCCTCTCGAGGAAAAAAAAATAAAATAAAATAAATTAACTACGTAAGATTCTTGCTTCCAGCTTTTTTGCTGAATTAATACAAACGGGAAAGACTTGGAGGCTGCGACTGGGTTGAGCGGTTCATGCATATTATTGCAATATATAGTTAAAAAAAAAAAAAAAAGAGAGAGAGAGAGAAAAAAAAAATGCTGGTGATGGTGGTGGAAATAAAGCCTAGTCTGAAACAGAGCATTCAAATAAGATTAAATGCATTCTTTCCTTATATCAAATGCATCCTTTCCTCGTCCTTACATCCCTATCGGGACAAATTTTGCAGCAGCCCGACGCTCCTTCTAGTTTATTGCCAGTTCTTCCTCCCTGCTTTATTGTGATATGATACCAAAATAATAATAAGTCTAAACAGAAAGAAAAAAAGACACCTCGACGTACTCTTTATTTTGCAATGCAAAGGAGAGAGAGGCGGAAAGCGGAATCCCTGGAGGACACGGACGCGGTCTCAGGTTGCTCTGTCCCCGATTGCGTCCCCGGGTCCCCGCAGCCGGAGTCGCTTCCAGACACGAAGCTCCTAGGAGAAAAAAACCCGACGGCTCCAACAGTTTCTTAGCTGAGGTTTCACCCGCCCCCCTGTCCCTTTTTATTTTATTTATTTTTTTTATTTTATTTTCCTTTTTCCCCCCCGCCTCGACCCTTGAGAAACACAAAGAGGCGAAGTGGGGTTGGGTTTCAACACCACTCGGTTGCCAACACCGGGCACCCCCCAGGTCATCCCTCTCCAGCTCCCCAAAACCCCTAATCCTAATCCATCCTATTTATTTATTTATTTATTTATTTATTTATTTATTTATTTAAATGGGGCTATTTCTTTGCTATTTCTTTATTTTTACACTCGCTGCGGAATGTCCCAGCTCCTGGCTGTCCCCCCGCCTCGCTCTCTCCGTTAATTATTGCTATTATTCCCCAGACTCGGGGCTTCTTGTCTCAGCGATTGAGAGACAGACAAATAAAATCTGTACCCGGGTTCAGGGCCCCTGTCTGGTCGGAAGTCCAAGTTCAATTCCAAGTTAAAGCAGGCGGTAACTACAGCCCCAACCAAAGAGTGGCCGCTCTTTGACGGTTAATTATCACTTTTCACTATTTTTCTCCTCTGACTCTTGCAGAAAGAAAGAGGGAGGGAGTCAGGGACGAGTCTAGTCCTTGGCATAAGCTAGTTGCATTAAACTTTATTTTACCTCTCTGTTTTTTGTTTTTTTGTTTTTTGTTTTTTTTTGGTAGATATTCCATTCCAATTCCCAAATGCCATTTTATGTCTTAATTTACAAGCCATGGGCGCTAAGATATCGGTGGCTGCTTCGGCTCCTGGCTTGCCGCGATCCACGATTATTTTCTTCTCCCTCCTGGTCTCGAATTAGCTCAAGATGCGCTTGGAAGGATGGAAACTACCAGCAGGCCAACATGAGGAATTTTCTGCTTTATTTTGCCAGATATTATTCAGAACTTGTCTTCTCTCCCAAAAATACTTACTTCTTGATTCACTCGATGCCCACATTTGAGCTTGAGATATTTCATTCCTCGGGGGGATAGAGAGAGAGGAGTGGCACTTTTTTGCCAAGTTTTGTCGAATTTCCAAACGGAAAACACCAAAGGGTCTCATTTCCAAAGGTAGAAACGGGATTGAAATACCGTGATATGGCCAAGCTGGCCTCTCCCCATGTATTAAATGGAGAAATATAAGTTGTGAATAAGCACGACAAAGGCGCCATATTTCCAAACAAGGTCATGACTGAAAAGCAAAATTCGCTGTGCAAAACCTGGGATTTATTAGGCATCAGGCAAGGGAAAAATATGCAAGCAATAAGCAAAGAAGCACGAAAATGTAAAGAAAAAAATTCTCTCTGCAAAATATTTTTGGTTTTGGTAACTTGAGAGATCCCGGTCGGTTCCAAAAATCCTTGCTATGCTTTGTGTTTACTATTTAAGAAGAAAGTAATGGGATAAAGCTTTACATGGCTCCAGTTTGGGCGCAGAGAGGTTTAAAACACTGCATTTCTCCCATCCCCGAATAAATAAATAATAATAATAAAGCGTTTGTGGTGGGGAATAGGCATGTTTGCTCCTTGCACGAGCTCTCTGCACCTGGATAGGATTAACCTGCTTTTGCATCCAGGATTAGAGCTATGCCTTCCTCTCAGGTACGGATTTATTTGATATTCCCTGGAAAACATCAGCACTGTTGGCAATGGATAATGCTTATTTAATTTGGATACTCAGATTCTACTAAAAATGCCTTATTTTTCCCCCTCTGTTCCTTCTACACTCAGTTATAAAGAGGAATAATATTTTTTTCCTCCTAAAAAGCATCTTTCCTTCCTGTCCTCCCTATTTGTGACTCCTCCAGCTCCCCCTCATCAAGCTCCAGCAGGACACGCACGGATTGTGATGAGTTTCTCCAGTCCTCAAACACATGTACGGAAAAAAAAAAATAGAAAAAAAAGAAAATCATGATGTATTTCCCTGATCCCAAATGCCTTTTTTCCAAGCCTGAATCCCGAAGTGGGATCCCACTTCGGTGTTGTCACCACCAGACTTATCCGCATTAAGGGGCAAGTGCGTAAAACAGAGACTTCCTTGGGGACAGCTACAAATAAACTGGGAAAGGCAGGAGCAGAGAGCCTGGGAGGGAACTGGTGCCCGCTAAAGGCAGCGGGATGGGAAAAAAAAAATAAGTTAATCGGGGGATTTTCTGACATTTTTGGGTCCTCTGGGTATCATGGAATGAGGAGAATATATATATGTATATTTTTAATCCTTGCTTTTTCTTTCATGTGGGTTTTTAAGGGTGCTTTAGGTGGAGGACCCTATTTCTTCTCTGCAGCTGCAGTGGTGCAGGCAGATTTTGGCAAGGGGACAGACACAATTATTAAATATTCTGCACCTATGCAATTATTGCACACCCTATATCAAGTATATACCGTATATCCAATATTTATGATCTTCCGTTAGAGTCTGCTTCTTTTGTACATCTTCTCGAAATCTCTATGTCTGTCTGTGTCTGTATGTCGTGGGGATGTGTCCCTATCGGCGACAGCAGAGATATTGTGAACTGTTTAATGGCACCTGCAAGGGATGGTTTAAACGCAACTCTTGGCTTTGTGGAAGTAAAAGGTCGGGGGGAGATCGGGAGGGGGAGAAATTAATGGATTTCAGCAGGAATAGCGAGAAATCGGAGGTGGAAACTGCAGGTAACCACTGAACTTGGGAGGATTTCACAAAAAAAAAAAATCAAAAAGTACTCTTTTTTTTTAAGATTAAAGGTGGGAAAAGTGAGGAGTTAAAGGGTCTGACTGCAACGCAACCCCCTCCGCACTGGCAGGAATCTCCTCATCGGGCTGGAGTTGTCCCAGATCCAGTAGTGACTTTAAAAGGTGTCTTTTTATGTCCTTTATGATGGGCCACTGAGACTCCTCTACCTCGGGCCACCAGTCCCAGCCCTCGGGCTTGGCACTGGTGCCAAAATCCGGGGAACGTGGGAGTTGAATTCGATTTTGGGGCTCGAATTGGGGAAATCGGGCAAAATTGAGGTTTTTGGAGGCAAGACTGAAAACTGGGGGTGCTGCAGTTAAAAATAAAGGCTGTTTCATTGCAAATTTGTGGACCATGAGGAAGAGCAGGGGAGAGAGGGAGGGAGGGAGGAAGCAGACAGGGAGGCGGCAGAGAGGGTGGGAGGG
>JAVCKT010030609.1:0-13319 GCA_032273925.1 Rhynchotus rufescens | reverse complement strand
AAATAAAATAAAATAAAATAAAATAAAATAAAATAAAATAAAATAAAATAAAATAAAATAAAATAAAATAAAAAATATTCTGTTTGTTTTTTCTGCAGGAAATGAGAGAATTGGAAAATTCGCAGTGTGGATACCAAAACGGCGCCCTAGAATGAGCATCACGCGTGCCCATGGAGGGCTTCAGGTGCCCACTGCGTGGAGATGGGGTTTGGAAGTGTCGGATAAAGGGAGGATTTGAAGCAAGGTTTATGCGCTGATTTTGTAGTAATAGTGACTAAGAAATGCTTTTTGTGTTAGCTGATCTGCTCGTATAAAAGCTGTTATGGGACCAATCCATCAGTATAACACAGTTTGGAATACAAAAGCAGATCAAAAAGCAGCACAGCTACCTGTGCGGTGCCAAGCAGGAGTTTGCTAGTGGAGTTATTGGGGAAAAAAGCAGTTATTTGGCTCAGTCTGTCTGTCAGTGTGTGTTGGGACTGGAGAAAGCCTTCACCAAGGTGTTGCAGTAACTTTATCCAAAGTTCATGTGGTTTAATTCAGCTATTTAGGATCAAATGTCCAGTAAGCATCCTAACAATCCAGCACTGACACCCTGGCCCTTGCATAAAATAAGGATTCTTATTTCCTTCAGATAGGGAGCAGAGAGGGAAAGCATGAAAGAAGGAAACAAAGCCTTTCGATGGATGGACAACCAAGGAATCCCACAAACACTGTGGCATAAGATTATACCAAGTAGGTGTCTTGCTGCTGCCCGCACCTATTCACTCTGAGAATCCCCCAAAAGAGACAAGTCCTCAAATCAGTGCGTTTGCAGAGTAGCTTGACCAAAAACTTCGGGATTTCTTAGCATGTGAGCACATCCCCCTGCTCTTGCTTTGTAGCTGAAATGGTCCTGTCTTCTATGAGGTATCCGGGGCCTTGCTTCAGATTTGATAGGACACCAAGACTGGGAAATGATATTATACCAGAAATCATTGGTTTCCTGCAGCAGTGAAGCCATGATCTGCAGGGACTGTGATTTAAAATGTCACTCTTGCACGTGTGCAGTGTTTTACACAGAGCTCTGCTCTTGCAGGGAGTGATGCTCAGATGGTTGCTCTTAAGTGTAATTGATCCGTATCTCTCTCTTCGGATGTAACAACTAGTGCACTGAGTTGCTGGAGCTCTGAATGTTGCAGCTTGCGCATAAGGAATTTGCACTGTGAGCAAAATGTTCTAGTCATTTGGTTATCATTACGTTACCCTGCTTTGCTATACTTTATTAATGAGAAATATTCACATGTGTCTTTCCGTATAGATGTTTCCTGTGCTTCTGCTGCCTGTCCTTAGTATAAATAGGAGTTACTCTAAATATTTTCCACTTTTAAAAGGACTTGGAGTGTTTGGTAGTGAGGCTTTTTGTAATAAGGGCAGACCCCAGACTGGGAAAAGAAGATAGAAGCCAGTGAACACGTTTTGCATTTTTTAGTTACAACACAGGCTGTGACTTCTTGGAAGGAGCTGCCTCTCTGGACTGTTAAAATGAAGGGGCAAGAATTTGGGCCTCCATGAAGTTTGATCACAGTTCTGTGATTCTTTGACCAAAAAAAAATGAAGATTTATAACTCATACTTTTCCTTATTTCTAACTGGAATAAAGTCATTATGGGATGAGCAGTTTAAATGCACTGTGGGCATTGCAGATGGGCAGGAAATGCCGGGAAGAAAATGCAATTACATATAAGCCTGCTGGTCCTCCTAGCATAGAGATAACTAGAGAGCTTAGTCCATGGCTGTCCCTTCCTCTGGGAGCAGGAGTCATCCAGAATAATTCTTGGAACTGGAATAACTGCAGCTGAATAGAAGTGAGGTTTGCTTAAGCCTCAGAGCTTTTCCAGAGAGAAGATAAAAGACACCAGTGTCTTGAAAGTGGCTTGTGACTGTCAGGTGTCTTTTTGGCTCAACTTCATATCTGCCTGGTTATGAACGTGCCTCACCCCACGTATGCTGGAACTCCTGGTTTAGTGTTTCGGCTTCATTTTTATCCTAAAAATGAGAAAATGTAAGACCCGCTCCTGTAGTGATTTTGCTTCTTCATCTTGCAGAAAAACACTTAATCTCACAAAATTTCTGAGAGCAGGCAAGCTGTCCATTCAGAGATATCCATTAAGTGCTGCAGGAGCTATGCAGGAAACCAAAGCATGCTTTAAAAACACAGGGACTAAATTTTGCCCGCTGCTCTGCAGTTCAAATCTCCCATGAGCCGCACAGAGCCCTGCTGCCCAGGGCTCGCAGGAAGCAGATAGCTGAGCGAGAGCTGGAGTCCTTCCAGTTTCATCAGTTTTGCCTGGCCAAGAACTTAGACATTCCAAATTCAGTTTAGTTTTCACCCTGAGAATGCTGCAAACTCCCCAGAAAGTTATATTTTTTTTTCCTCGCTAGCACAATCATAAAATAATACCAACTTCTTTGCACAAAGTGTTGATTGTTCTGTAATGAAATCGTAAGTAATTTTGTAGGCGCTTTGGGGAAAAAACGAAAACTGTTCTTAGCACCTGCTGTATGATATCACAAAGCTACTGCTCATAATGATTCTAATATGTGAAGGCAGTTGCATAATATCATCATATTACAGTTTCCATAAGAAAAATTCATGAACGAGAGACTGCCCATAGAAAATCTCCAAATCCCCCTCCCCTTTTTTTCCTCACTTTTCCTCTGTCTCAAAATATCTTTGCATTTTCCTTGTGAGAGTCGGTAGGTTTCATTGGTGGAAATATCAGCCAGCAAATAATGAAGAGAGGAGGGGAAAAAAATCACCATGTTTAAAAAAAAAATGCATTTTTCTATAGAAGCTAATGTTCTATAAAGAGATGCAAAAGGAAGAAAAAAGATACTAGATAGCACAGCTGCATTGAATTGCAAGACAGCTGGAATTTTTCAATGTAACCAGATTTTAGATGAGTTTTCTTTTCATTTCTCTATAATAAGATCTTTGTAAACCACACTCCTAAACAAAATTTTCTTGGTGATGATGAAAATAGGGAAGAACAGCACTGCTGGTGCTGTGTGTGTGTGTGTGTGTGTGTGTGTGTGTGTGTGTGTGTGTGTGCGATAGCCAAAACATGAGGCCAGTTCCTTAGCAGCTCTAAACCTGTGTCCGCAGAGCTATGCGTTTTCCCTTGCCTGCAAAGCTGCCTTGTCACAGGCACTAAGATCTGTGGATTAGGGAGGTATGAGGGGAAAATGTCTAGTGGTCAGGATGCCCCAAATGCCCTCCACTGAACGGAGAAGAATGAAGAAATTTCAGGCCGAGCCTGTCACAGGACGTGGAGCTGAATCAGGATTTGCCCAGGAAAATCTTGGGCAGCACAGAGCACAGAGCCACTCCAGCCTTGGAGGGAATCCAAGCTGTTTCTGCTGCACGTCCAGGCTCTGTCTGACCTCTCCAAGTGATAAATAGCGAGTTCACATTTCACCCTGCTCCGTGCTGAACCTGCCCCCTTGCAGAGGGCTCGGCGACGGAGGGGTCGGGCCCCCGTGGGCATGCGGAGGTGTGATAAGAGAGAGAAGTGCTGGTGCGCGCTCTGCCTCCCTCCTTACATCCATGCGGTCACTGTGGTCTCACTGCACAGCAGACAGGAGAGCAAGAGGCATTGCCAAGCACTGGGTCCCGTCCTGCCACCTGCCTGCCAGGTGCTCTTCAGAGCCTTACCTAATCTCCCTGTCAGTTTGCTGATCTATAAAACACAGAGTAAGTAAAACCCTACCGAGGAATATGTGCCTCTTCCTGTTCAGCGTCTCATTGAGAAGCTCGGGTATTCAGCTCCGTTGGATTCTTTAATGTACAGAACTTGCCAAAAATAAGCTTCGGGAATATCCTTTTGAGGTGGCTTTAAATGCAAACTGTGGTCAGCTGCTCTGTGGGACAGGAAGAACTACTAGCCTTCTACAGGTCCAAAAATAGTGTTACAATCCTAACATTATCAGCATCATATATGTTTTTCTCATAGGGCTATATTATGCTGCTTAACTGAATCAGAGTCTGGTGGGGTTTTTTTGTTTTTTTGGTTTATTAGTGGCAGCTGGAGGGATGATTTAGATAATGTGATCGGGTGCCACATCATGAGTTCCAACTTATCTGTGCTCATCCATCACCAAACTTTGGGGAGTAAGGCAGAAATATAAGCACACTGACAATTTGCCCAAGTGATTTTAAGAATTCCTGTTGTAGCTGTTCTTTTGACATGTCTCCTAATTTGCTCCCATCTTGAAGACACTCACTACTTTAAAACTTAAACAATCTCAATATGGGAATGGTACTGAACAGAAGGGTCTTATTCATGGGTAAGATTGCATGAGGGCAGACAAGCCTGCTTTCTTTTGGATCATCAGCAAACGTAAATGTGCCTGTAGTAATGCTGCATGCTTCTCTGCTGGCTTTGACTCTCACGTGGGCAAAGAAGCCAAAAAGCAATAAGCATTATTGATCCGAACACGCAGCTGAATGAAGACAGACAAGGGTAAGTCACAACTTTATGAGCTTGGCTCAGCCAGCATTTGCACTGATCCAGGGCTGGATTTTCCAGTCTGGATACCCTGAATCAGAGAGAATAGTGGTCTGCCCAGTCCTCCCAGTCCTTCAGCCAGGGGACTTGTCACCAGCAGAATCCAAAGCTACCTCTGTTCTAGGAGCTGGTCTTTCTTTCTGCAGCTGTTAAGCCATGACTGAGCTGAAATGCTGGGACAGGAAACGTACATTTGTCTCTCATGGACACTGTGACAGATGAGCTGCCAACTCACACTGATCCTTCCTACATACACAGAAAGGCAGAAGAACCTGCTGGTCACACACTTTTCCATGATCAGTTTTGCTGCCGTCTTTACTCATGCCCTAAACTTCCCATCCATAGGAATGATGCCGAGGCACAAAAGCTGAAGATAAACTGAACACAACCAAGATGGAGCAAGTGCTGCTTAACCAGAGTGTGCTGAACGGTGGTAGTCACGTGTCTTCTCTTGACAGTGCTAGACTGGCTGAGCAGCTGGTTATGTGAATCCTCTCTCTTCTCTTATTTAATTGCCTCTGAATAGTTTGCAGCTTTCTGAGATGCGCTTGCTCTTCAGAATGAATCACTGAAATATTTTCTTGGTCACAAATGTTCATAGTAAAACTATGCAGAGAAGTATTTGATATTCAGGAGTATTTTTTTTTTTTCATTCCAACTAGATCCAGTGATCCTACGTGTTATGAAAGGAGTTTCCCTTCTTTTGCAAGATATTTCCTGGGCTCTCCACAGAAATGAGGTTAGTGCTGGCTATTTTTTTCAACAACCAGGTAATCAGGTCCACCCATCCTCAGCAACATGCAGTGTTATGGAGACTACTTGGGAAATCCCACCCTTTCAGATTTCCCTGGACTTCCCTAGGTGTATAAGCTTCTCTAAGTCAACTTGTGGTTTTTGTATGAATTAATAATTAACAGCTAAAATAGTTTCCGACTTTTTTTGATATGTTTAGGTTTTATTTATGTATAGGACTTTCTGGAGAGCTAGTGGAACAAAATTATTGCACAGTTTGACCAACTATTTTTCCCCTGGTTTCTCAAAGGGGAACAGGAGTGAGAGGATGAGGAGTCATTGATCCATTGATCTGTTCTTGACAAGGGACAGATCACTGGTGTTCCCTCTTTCTTCTAATCATCCCAGGCATGACCAGGCATTACAACTAGTGACCTTAGCAGCATTCCTGAAGAGGAATTCCTGCAAAGAGAATCCAAACATGGCTATATGGTTAGATTACAATAGCACTTAAATTAGATAGGCTTATATCTTAAGCTGAAATTTGAACACACAGATGTGCAATGGGTGTGCATGTTTTTATGTGCATGGCTGAAGTCTTCTAGACTTCAGGTTCATAAATAGTGGCTTTTTTTTTCTTTTCCAGAGTTGTTGTTTCTCTCACTATGTACTTTTTTTATTCTCAGCTAGATGAATAATACAATCTCAATGGGTGAAAATAGCTTGAGTTACGAATTCACAACTTCTTTAGCTTGAATACCTTTACTTGTTTGCTCAGAGTTGCATCGAGCTGTTTTTTTCAAGTGCTCCCACTGTTAACTGTTCAATAAAATAAATATAGACTGCAAAGAGAAAAGGGACAGGAAGGCTTTCATGGAAGCTGTTAAGCCATATCTGCTCAGCTCTTGTCAACCCTCAGGATTGGAAATTTTCTGCTAAATTCAGAGGAAATATTTTACATGGCACTATTGCTACACAGTAGAGTTGGAGGAATAGCATCTTGCCACACAAAACTTTTGATTTGAGAGCCTGCATTTGATTTTCTCATATACAGCCACATAGAAAAAACACACAGTCTTCCCTAATCTAGTCCAGTGTTCTGTCCCTGAGAGTGCTGATAATAACCTAGTAAAAAACAGTGACTTGTGTATTGGGAAGAGTTTTCTTCCTGAGCCGGCTAGCAGTTACCTTGGCCTATAAATGCAAGGACGTGATACTGTTGCAAAGATTTCCTTTTCCTTTTTCATGCATTTTTAAGGGAAGGGAATGCTACTCAAATGCCCTTGAAAATCTTCAACAGCTCCTGCTGATTTTTTTTTTCTTTTTTTCTTTCTTTCTATCTGTCTAATTCTGTCCATTGGTCCAAAAGGCTCGATGTGACAGTAAAAACTGCCAGTATTTTATTAAAAAATTCTCCTTTAATTTAAGACATTTTTCCCAGGGAAATGTCACAAACAAGAAAGCTGTGTAACAAAAAAGCTACAGTCCAAGCTTATTTGAAAGCATATTTCAACCAATAGGAATTTATTTGTTTTGTTTTCTTTTTAAAGCTACTGCCTGAATATCACATTTTGACAGAGCTAAGTGAAATATCGTGACTGTCAAGTTTATGTCTGCATCCAGTCATGATGTCTGAGAAGGCGTCAAGGTCTCTGTCTGCCAAAAGACTGACACATCCACCAAACTTCATGCACTCGAATCTTCCACTGACTTTAATGCAGAAGTCTTCATGGGATCAAGGCCTGTATTTGTGCAGATACGTTTGCTGTCGTCCTGTTTCTCCATTACGCACATCTAATACCGCTTCTGTTATGGTGATTTTTATTTTTTATTGGCTCTTAAGGAAGCAGAGGAAGACTTTTCTTCTTAAAAAATGTGGTATAATATGGGAGACAGAGGAGAGGGAAGAAAACAACAAGAGAATGGATGCATTTCCCATGGAGCTGGCGACCGAATCCCCTTGCGTCACGCTCAGTGGCAGAGCTCTTGCTCGGAAGCCCATTTCTGCACAGAGCTGACTTCTCTCAGACCGTATGCCAGTGCATTCCTGCTAAAAGATCACCTGTCTACTTATCTATTGGTTTCTAAGATTCACATTATGTCCCATTAAAAAAAAAATAATAAATAAAAACCTTTTAAAAAAAAAAAATATGCAAGAAATTTCCCCCAGGGCTTATCAGTGACAACTCCAGAGCGGAACTTTGCAGCCAGTCTCAGGTGCTAGTACTATGCCAGGACTAAAAAGGGACCAAATGAGCCCCGGTGTGAGGGAGAAGATGTCAACCTAGACACAGCACACAATATGACGGGGATAAAGAACCGATGCAGAACCCAGCAGTGGCTAACAGATGAGGTATTAGAGCTCGCGGGGAGAAGACAAGGGCTTAAATCAAAAAGACATCCTGATGAGCCTGCCTGTAAGCTGAGCACACGAGCCTCGGACAACGGAGAGGAGAGGTGGTCGCACAGAACACGGCAGGAATTCATCCGTGGTGAGCAGGGCAGGAATTGGAGCACCAGAGCGAGAGAGGTGGGTGCAAAGGGACTTTTCAGCACTGTCAAGGAAATTGCCCCAACACTCCCTCCCAGAGGCAGTGTCATCAGGGCAGCATATGGCAAAAGTGAAGAAAGAGAAGATAATGGAAAAAAGAGACAGGAATATTTTAAGAATCCAGAGGATAGTCCCAGAGCAAGGCAATCACAACATACACATACAAAAATCTGGTTTTAGATTTTCTTTTTTTTAAGGCCTGTTTTCTCTGAGCTTTATAACAAAGATCTTCCCTTAGCAAAAGAGAGATCAAGCAACAAATGCACTCAGCTCCAAATGCTGCATTCTCTCTGAGTAAAAGTTCCCTTCTGTGAATGGGGCAGCTGCAGGCACTTAAGCTCTGACCTGGGCTGAGGTTTATCCAGTGGGTGCATCGAGATCCTACAGTCACAGGTCAGTCTGGGTGCAGAGTCCAGTGAAAAATCATTCCTGCTGCTCTCTTCATAACAAATTTCTGTAGTTATCACAGAGGGTAGGAGGCCGGCTGGTGGCAAGGTAGGTGACAAAAGGAGTGACATAGATTGTGTCTAATCCTTCCTGTTAATCTTACTCCTTGTGGAGTTCATTGAGATGCATGAACTGAAAGGGGAATGGAGACCAAGGGAATTCCCACATGGCATCATATAATCGTTTGGAGTAGGAAAGCACTTGGGATTGCCATGTATGGCCATAACTAGATGGGTTAGTGAGAGATGTGTTTCCAGGCGTGGGAAGTCATTGTCTAGGGCAGACCAGAATCAGAAAGCGAAAGCAAAGACTTCAAATTCAGAATAAACACGAGCGCAGAATAAAAGGCGCAGCAGGTTTGGTTACCTAAGCTTGAGTGAGAGTGGCCATGGAAAAGTGTTTCTAAAGCCAGTAGACTGCAGAGTAACCTAAGTTATTTTCAAAACCTGTAACTGACCTACTAAATCATTGAGATGCTTTTGAAAGCTTTGCTAGGTTACAGAAGAGAAGGAGTCTGCGGCCAAGGATTTTAAACCTAATCTTCAGACACGTATATTTCTGTAATTTCTTCTGATGGTGGAATGCAAAAAGACCTTTGTATTTAAAATATTTATCATATTAACATAATGTTAAATCATCAATATTTTATATATATTTACATCTAACATGTTCATTTCTAGGCAGGCATAAATATAAATTTATCACTCTGTGTGCATATGGCTGTAACATATGATTAATATGTTGTCAGCATAATCCGAAGGCTCAGAACCATCAATTGCACAGATAGTTAGTCCTTTATAGTCATGTTTCCTACTGCTATTTAACCTTTTTTTCTTCCTCTTCTCCCTCTCTTTCACAGTTTTACTAACCCACACTGCCTTCAGGAGCCTGCCTTTAACAGCAGGCAAGGTTTGGGCAATGGCAACTCAGCTTTTCCACATATTTCACAGTGCCTAAGGAAGTAAGGACTCCGTTCTCTCAGGCTTGTGGCTACCAGAGGAATATAAGTAAGTGACAATATTCCTTTCTCCCAGAAATCCCCAGATGCAGATAATAGAAAGCAATCCTCCAAGTAACATTCTTGATGCATCATTCAGCCTTAGCCATAGATGTAAATGTCCCCATTTCCAGCACAGCAGGAGCATCTGTATGGACTGAGACTCTGCTGTCTCCCTCCTGACCACCAGAATGGGCATGAGGTCTTACCAAACAGCATCTGCAATGGCAAAGCTGCAGAGGTGTCCACATAAAAGTGAGGGACGTTAGCACCGTGGCAGTGTTGACCTATATACGATCTATTTGTGTGCTTTTAGCTTGACGCTGGAAATTTTGCTGCTGTGAGTCTTGTTCCTCAAAATAGTCCTGTTGTCTTCATGCCGTTCTCAGGACTTCTTGCAAGTGGAGCTTATAGACTAACCTATAGTTCTTCTTCATGTCCTAAGTGCCAGGCTGACCTGGAGGTT
This sequence comes from Rhynchotus rufescens, assembly GCA_032273925.1. Classification (NCBI taxonomy): domain Eukaryota; kingdom Metazoa; phylum Chordata; class Aves; order Tinamiformes; family Tinamidae; genus Rhynchotus; species Rhynchotus rufescens. The sequence continues at coordinate 3,577 of JAVCKT010030609.1, read as the reverse complement.
CTTTTGTGCAGTTACCAAAGCAGTTGCCTTTTTTTTTTTTTTTTTCTTTCCCCCCCTTCATCTCTTTTCTCTCTCTTTTTAACCCCAGCCTCTCATGATACCTGCCTCTCTTTTATCAGCTCTTTAACGTGGATTAAGAAACACTTACGGCATTCACTAAATACTTCCAGACCGCCTTGGTCAGGGCAGGCACCTGTCTTATTTCACAGATTACGCTTCCTGAAACCTCTGCTTGGAGATATACCCCAGGAAATAGCTGAATTCATGTAGGCTTACCCTCCCCTTTTGAATCCCCATTCCTGTGTTTTCTCCAGCAAATGGTATGGAATTACTACCAAAGCAGAGTGCTACCAGTCACTATTTTGTCAGTGACAATATAACAGACCCACTGCCAGCAAACGCCCTCATGGTGCTTCAGTCCATCCCTGTTAATGAACTGCTCAGATTTAGCCATGCTGAAAGCTGTGCATGTACCTAGAGAGGACTTCTGTCTAAGGAACTAAAATACGAGCTGAGGCTTCGTCGTGCATTTTCTAGAGGATACCAAACAGATTGCCCTCTTCTCGTTTTTCTTCCTATCTCCTTTCTTGACACTCTGGGGATGTTTGCATTTGATAGTTTTGTCAAATGATTAGTCCGTCAAATGATTAGATGTTTTTCTTCAAATAAGATTCCAATCTTTCATTAAAAATGATGAAAAAAAGTTTCAAATTTTCAGGGGAAAAGGGCTTGAAAAAAAATACTTTATCCTGTGAAACACTTCTCGCAATGCTTTCATTAATCTGAAAAAAGTCCTATTTCCATGAAAAATATTCTCATCGGGGTAGTTTTCTCACAATCTTTTATTCAGTATCCGCTCCTGCTAACAGTTACAGAGATGCAACATCTGTTGACTTGAGTCAAAGTTGCCCCAGTAATTGGAAGCAGAATTGGGTCTGTTATTCGTAAGGAACGTTAAATGGACAAAAATCCTATATTGACTGAAGTGTTAGTCTTAGCAGTGAAATGATCCTCTAATTTAATCCTTCACTCTTTCCTCCTTCCTTGGATATGAAACATTTAATAAGCTGCAGCTTAATGGTAAAGGGGCCTGCTAATTAACATATTTCTCTGCCAAAATATTTAAGTAAACCATTGTTCGTAGATGTATATTCTCATTTACAGTGCAAGTTGAAAATTGTGTTGGATAGGGTGTATAGGCAGGTTTATTTTCTCAGATTCCTCCATTCCGATGTTTTATACTCTTTGATTGTACATGTTGAAGATAAATTATGACTGCTATTTTTCTTTTATATGCTTCAAGCATGCCATGCAAACATATTTTGCACCCAGTGTGTAGGCTCCTGATGCACAAAAAAGAATCACACAAATGGAGCATTTTGTGAGGTTTCTGATTCATTCATATAGGTCCTGGACCTATTTGACATGTAATTGTACCCATACACAAACTTGCCTTTCAAGGATGTGGTGTCAGACATAACAAGGTCTACTTTTACATTTTTCTATCTTTTTTTTCCCCGCCAGTTAAGTATATATTCTCAAGCTATTAAGAGATTTTGAAACATGAGTATTCCTAATATAAGTACGTATAATATATATATTCATATAAATTATAAATTTAAATTCAAATTAGATTTGTACTTGCATGCTGGTGACTTTATGCTTTCTTGCTGTTCATTTAGTCTTTAAAAGATTTGAGTTTCATTATTTTTCTGATTCATAGTTTCAGATCTTACTATGAATTTTTTGCTACTGAAACTTCACATTTAAAATTTTCATCTATACTTAAAAAGGTAAGTTGCTAAATGTATTTCTTCTGAGAAAAGTATAATTCAGACAGAAAATTGACAAGTTGCCTGCACTTTATTTGCAACCAACACCTGATATATTGAATGTCTGAAAGACTAAAAAAAAAAGGAAAAAAAAAAAAAAAAAGACTAAAAGACTAAAACTCCCCTGCAAGGAGTTGCAGAATAAATTACTCTGAGTTTGGAGAGATTGGAAAAAAATCCTACATACACTTTTATGAAATTAAATACCTTTGGTGCCTGCTTTTGAAGATTTTGGCATGAGTAGAAAAATTCCCATAGAATTGGGGTTCTATTGAACATTTAAATAACTTTGATTTAACAGAAACCATTTTATTTTGAAGTGACAAAGATCTTATGCTTGTTAGAAATATTTTAATAGAAGCAGAGTTGTAGTCTAACTACATACTAAAAATATTTATGTACGAACTTTAAACATACAAATACCCAAAATAGTAGGGTTAGTGAAGTTTTATAAGCATTTGAAACATGAAGCCTTTGTGTTTGTGCTTAGATTTTTGCCAGCAGCAGTTTTGTGCTATTCCAATGAGAGACCCCACCATTAGTGACATTTTAAAACAAGCAAACAAAGTGTTTATTATCTAATTCATTATAAATTTTAATCACCAGCTGTGATAGCACAGAATTTCACAGGAGCTTTTAAAAAGCCTTGACCTGTTTTAAGTCAGTGATTAAGCATAAATATACCATTCCAATTATCTTTGTTTTAAGTTGTTCCTTTTAGATAACAAGTTCAGTTAGGATTTCCAAAATCTCAGTAGCGTAACTCTACTGAACCTCAAAATGATGCCCTGGCAACTATTGATTCGTCTAAAATTTTGCATTAATAGGCAAAACTGCAGATCTACTGTGGAAGAGTGGAGTTAAATACTGGTAAGAAAATATTGTAAGTGTTACGATATGACAGAAAACTCAGGAAAGTGTTTAAATCTGATCAAATTGTGTCAATCTGTCATTCTAATGAGGGGGGAGGAACAACGGTGAATGTTGTGAGGAATGGGGATGGGGCATGATTTTTCAGCAAGAAAGGCTTTCCTGGCTTAACACAGAAATATAATGTGTTAACAGAGTCTTAAAATCAATACACGCTGAATTAGCAGTCAGCAGAGAAGAGCCAGATGACAAGGGGAGGATGATTCATTTCTGAGAATGACGAAGATCTCAGGCAGCTTGTTGTGAAGAATATTTGGAGACAGCGAATAGAGTTGAAAGAAATTCCTTTAATTTGCTCTGGAAGTGTGTTTATGACAGACGTAAAGCACTTGAATTCTGCTGAGGATTTCCTCTTGTGCTGCAGTCATCCTGAGTCTGCTCTTTACAGCTGTTCTTTAAGCACTAACTACTGAGCCAGACAAGCTAGTCCTCTTACACCTTAATGCATGAAAATGAAGTTTGCAGCCCAGAGACAAGTAATTAGATAATCCAGTGCTGACGACATGTTGATAATGAAGTGAAGAGGAAAAGATCCCTAAATAATCAGATTCTTTTTCAGCGATTTAAAAGAAAATGCATTTTGATGTTTGCAAAAGACACGGAGGCATCTTATTTAAGCTCTTTCCTTTTTTCATTTCAGCTCAAAAATTACAGTTTGTTCATCAGAAGCACAACATCCTTAGGTGTTCTGGATGCAAACGAATGTGGATTGCCTTAATATGGAAAGTGACAGCCCCTGGCATTTGTCTGAATATTAATGCTGAATTGGATGGAGAAATCATTATAGCTGATGTTTTTCCTTATTAAGTTTAAAA
>JAVCKT010030608.1:0-10654 GCA_032273925.1 Rhynchotus rufescens | reverse complement strand
AGAATGTTAAGCTATTAAATATCCCTGCCGAGAGAGAAAGTGAGTGAATGGAGAGCAGGTACTTAGATATAGATGCAATGGCAGGGGGAGCATAGGTGGAAAGCCACTCTCTCCTGGCCCTCTCTCCTTACACACTGCTTCTCAGCAGGCACTTGGACTTCCTGAGGATAACAGAGGTGAGAGTAAGAGCCAGTTGTGCAGATCTTGGGTAGGCTTGGCCCTTCCTTTGCCATGTTGTGGATCTGGTGGCAAAAGGGGATCCTTCTGATCAACAGGAACCATTTGAGGCACCTTCCTCAACTGCTGGTGCTTTCTAGTGATGGTAGTCTTCCCTATACACAGTCTAAAAGAGCAATAGTAGCAATGAGATGTAGTTTGTTCATTTGGGCTTTTGATATCCACCGAGAGAGAAGTACAAAATGAGAAGCTTGTCACCTCAGAGGTGTATTCATGAAAGAGGGGCAACTGTGACTGTCCCCAGGCCATGTTTGAGACTGCAGTGAGTCTGAGGTAGAGGGAATTGCAGGAAGTGGGGAGTCTGCTGTCTTGTGAGAAGTATTCATATAAGAGTTAAGGGGAGAGATATCTTGTCCTTGTGCCACCACATTAGTCATTCGCATTTATATGGTGGAAGTACTTCAGTGGGACAAATTTTCACCCTATGTAATCCCATGCTTAGCTTCAACAGTCCTGAGCTACTGACCTAATTATAGCAAAGTTATTTATTGAGCAAATTCATTATTGAATTGCAAAATCCAATGTAGTAAGAGTTTGCTGCTTTTGCAACAGTGTATTTTTGTACCATTGTACAGCGAACTTTATTTATTTTGATAAATGCATAATAGCTGTAGGCACTTTTTCATGGTATAGTCTGTAAATTGATAATGCCTTACTTAATATTAATGTGTTTAAAAATCAAATGTTTATGACAAAATTTCTAGGACCATGAAGTCCTAAAGTCCTTTGGAAGTGACTTTACTATTTCACATGGGTTAAAAAGTGGTTTATATACTACATATTAAGTACAGTGGATATTTATAGGTAGATCAGCGCGGCAACAAACAGATAAGGTAAGTAAAAATGGCAAAAACCTTATCAACAACCTAAAAACTTATTTGTAGCTCTGTGTGTATTGCAGGATTGACATCACTTTGTCTAGCTCTTGACAGAGTTCTCTGCGAGAGAGTACTGCTCAGATAAAGCACCAAGGGATAGATTTTACATTGCTATGAATCCAGTATGAACTTTAGGCCCTAATTCTTCAAAGCATTTAAGCATAAATTTGCACATCAAAGGTATGCACAATGACCTGATTCCAGCAACCTCTGATGAACATAGCACATTGGTTATGTATTTCAATGACTAAAACAAAGAACTCCACTGTACAAAATAGTCAGTCCAGCTCTCTCACTAACATAATTTTTATTATTAAAAAAGAAATTAAAATGTATCATCATATCATTTTCTTACTTTTTTCCTTTTGCATTACAAAAATAGAAAATTATCTTCAACATGATATTTAAAGATACTTTTAAATGCTGGGGATCTTTATAGGATAAATAAATGCTCTTCCTAATAAGACTTAAAAAACTTATTTTTCTTTCTGTACAGTTCAGAGCAAAAGCAAATAGTTCCAGATGGTTATAAATTCCTGAACAAAGGGGTCAGAGTGGGAAAACCTGCCAAAATCTTCAGTATAGCAGAACTCTACACCCTGTCTATCTGACGCACAAACATGGAAAGCATCAGTGAAAAGCTGTAACATATCTTTAATTGTAAATGTACTTAATCATCAGAAGCATCAATTTAAAAAAAAAAGAGATATGAATATAAATCATACATGTAATATTTCAAACTATAAATGTATAAAACAGTAGAATGAGCAAAATGAGTACCTCAGCATTTACTACGTTGCAGTCAGATCTATACTAACAGAGTTTATCTGTTATCTCTTTCAATTCCCTCAGAAAAATGAAATTATGTATTTCTCTTCATGCTCTCAGAGAAGAAAAAGTCTTTAGGGCAGTTATATCATTGGTATTAGATTTTTTTGTTCCCTTCCTTCTCCTCACTGCAGTCTTACCAACATTTGTAAATCAGTGTTTATTTCTATCAATCTTTTGTCATCGTGCTTAAAATTCTACAGTTCAGAAAGTAATACTGTATGTGACTCTATTTTCCTTTGGGAGATCATGGTGGAGTGACAAAGGGAGGAAATGAGATTTACAGTAGAGCATATTAGAGTACTTGCTTATTCCTAACACACTTGAATGGAACTCTTACCACAACATATTTTCATAGCAGTATAATTAACTTTCTCAAGAGGTCATGGTCTTTTTTCGCTATGTGGTAAATTATGCTAAATCTCTATGAGTTAATTAAAAATCTTATCTGTTAATTGTCTACAGTGTGTGCAAATAATTCTGCAAATAATTCATGTAAATTCTGAAGTTAGTTTTTTTTATCATTGGCATCTTGCTGGCTAATTCAGAAAAAAATGCACTACATACTAAATTTTGCTTTACAAATTTAATTGGAAAGCAATAAGTGGTGATTAGTGTCAGTTAACATGTTTGTATTATAAACTTAAAATTCATTGTGTTAGACTGACATCGGGAAGAAGACTGAAAATGAGTAGAATGCCTTTAGAAACAGTCTGACTTATAAGCACCAGGAATAGTAATGCTACCATTTTTTTTCCGTTTACTGTTTGATTCTTATATATCAATTTGTATATATTGTAAATTGTATACCAATATAAGTTGGCAGAGTCTGGGAAAAATAAAATCATCTTCTAATTCTGTAATGATTATTTGGGATAATGTTGTTATCAATGATCTGCAGTATTAACTCTAACCTGTCTTTTTTAGTATAGCTTGAACACAATTAACATTCTTCTTCTAATACTTTAAGTAACCCTAAATGTCTTGATACTGATTTAAAACTACTAATTACTTCTACCTTTACTGGGGAAAATAGCTTTCAGATGCAACAATCACTGTCAGAGTTTGGTCCAAGAACTCGCTTACTCGCTTATGGGTGTGAGTGTTTGTATGTGTCTTTTTTTTTTTTTTTCGAAAGAAGTGAGGCATGTAATCTGTCCAGAAAAGGAAAGCTCTGGTTTTCATTATCAGAATTATTCTCTGCTGAAAGCACTTGGTATGTGAAGTGATGGTGCATAAATTCACAGGCAAGAAGATAAGGAGGATTTGAAAAAGGACCCTGAAGAGTAATGCATCTCTTTTTGCATCATAAAGGCAAAATCAGAGGAGAGCCAAATTAAGATTGTGCTGAACGTTTGGTAGGAATGCTTTTAAAACTAATGCAGGAACTGAATGCATAAAAGCAGTAATCAAGTTGGAAGTCATATGCTGGACATAGCAAATGTGCTGCATTATCCACAAAGATAACACACTGTATTCATTTTTCTTCATAGCTAATTTACCTACCAGCTTTTTATTGTTTCTCCTGCTCAGTCCTTCCATTATTAGCTGAAGTCGACATTTTCCACAAAAGTTCATTCTTGCTAGTAATAATTTGCTGCCATATAAAATAAATGACAACATAAAAGATTTTACTGATTGCAGTGCCAGTTGGCACTTTCTCATTCTCTATTGAAATGAGCACAACACATTGCCTATTACAGTGGCACGACTACCCTGTGACCGTGCTGTGTGTTACGAGTTTTAACATTATTGCATCTGTATGTGTTTTTTCCCTCATAAATTATTCTTTACAGAAGAATGTTAATTAGTAACTGATAGATATAAAGATTGCCAGGGCCAGGCCATTAATTCCATTTACCTTAATAGCACTTAGATCTAAGCTTGCAGTACAGCTGTATTCGGACTGGAATATAAATGTAATTTTTTGCATCATTAACTAGCCTGATTAATCTTAGACAGCAAAAGCATAATTATAGAAACATGGAACTTGCAATGTGCCAGTTTAAAGTTGTAGCTTTGCTCTTTTATAGTTACATCATTGTAAACAACATTGGTTTTGAGAGTTCAGATGGGGAATCAGTTTTTCTCCCTTTCCTTATAATTAACTCATGCCTTGTATTAGTCAGTTCTCATTTCTGTGTCTTTTTTTTTTTTTTTCCTAAAGCGTGCCTGTCTAACATCTTTTGCTTTTGACTAGTGCAATTACTGGATATTTGCATAGTAATTGACCACCATTAACAATTCATTCTGTTCAAAGAGAAATAATGAAAGCTCATGTAGTATATGTCTGATTTCTGTGGAGGCTCCGTTGAGGAGAAACTTATTGCCAGGAGATGTCATTGTGATTTTCACATTACAATCATCACAGATGCCCTGGTTAGAAGCCTAATAAACAATTCAGCATTTTGGATGAAATGAGAACACGCATTCACATGCCAGCCTCAGGTCGGAACAGATCTGATTGCTGGTCTTGTAGCAAGTAGCCAGGAAATGGTGTATTCTACCTGAGTTCACATTTAATGCTAACAGCAGTGGGTATTAACTGAGCTGCCAGGTATCTTAAAAGCTTTTGCCAGATTTGTGTTTGAATTGTTTTTTATTTGTTTCTCATCAGCAATAATAGTATAACACTAGACTGATGGTGTGGATTTGGTGTATGTATTGTTTTAGTGAGACAAACCCCCACACTTAAGGGGGATAATGGGATAATGCTATTTAGCAGGTTAGATTTCTTATTGCAGTTAAGACAGACAGACAGGAAGTGACAGGAAAAAAACATACAAACAGAATTTGCACAGGTAACGTCATTTTTATCATCATATGTCAGATATAAAAGTAAAAGCAGTTACTTGAAAGATGATGTTTCAGAAATACAATATGTAAATAGTTAAAGGCTGGTTCTCAAGATCATCCAGCACAATTCGTAGCTTTTTCAGGATCAGTCAAACCTTCTATGCTGCAACTTGCTGTGTGACTTCTCACATAAACTCTGTACTAAACATTTTCTGAAGGAGTAAGTAAGGGGAAGAAATTTTTAGTGATTAATTCATACTAGTGATTGCACAGACTTCTTTATGCTAACCATAGTTTTGCATATGTGGAAGGATCTGAGCAACTGCATGTCATATCATGAAGGGAAGTGGAAATGGTAGGGGAAAGGGAAGAGATAGGAAAACGAGTAAAAAAGAAATGGTGGGGAGTAGGGGGAGGTAAAGTGAAAAGCAAGGGATAAAGGAAAGAGAAAGGGAAAGGTGTAGGGAACAGAAAGAAGAGCACTGAAGTTTGTAGTGTGTGTGTGGGTGTGTGTGTGTTTGTGTAATTTTAGTCATCCTATCCCTTATTCCATCTATCTCCTAAAAGCTTCCAAGGTAAGGACTTTCCTCACTGTAGGTAGGAAACTCTGGAAGCAACAGCAGCAGCTACTGAATGGCAGTGAGTGGATAGCCAAGTGCCCTGCCCTGAGCTAGGAAGAAAGGGTTGGTGGAGAAGGTGCTGGGTTTCACTCCACACTCAGGCACAGACCTCTTCTGTGTCCTTGAACCGTGACATACTCTCCATTCTCATCTGTAAAACAGGGATAATATTTCCTGGCCTTTTAAGTGTGTCACAAAGATCCTGGTCATTAATGATTAATCTGGGTACATGTTATGTAAGTGTTAGATCTGGACAGAATCATCCAAGGGGAGATCCAAGGTCACTTATTCCATCAGAGTTTTGAGATAAGCCAGAATAAGTACTAGTGAGTGGGGTTCATCTTGAATACAATTTTGGTATAAAGCTAAAAGAGGAGAAGTAGTAGGAGAAAAGATAACATTTTAATTTATGATGTTGTTATAATCACAGGAATTTTCGTGAGTGAGAAATAAAAACAATCTCACTAATGACAGCCCTACAGATATTTAAGCAGATAGACAGGAAAACAGAACAAAACAAAACAAAAAGAATCCTTGTTGAGGAATAACTGCACTTTTTATTTCTTTCTTGTTTCAAAATTCTTAAATAAGTTGCTCCTATTTTATCAGGTCCCTCACCTATTCTGTACTGGAGATACCTCTGAGATAGGCCTTTTACTATAACAGCAAAGACAAGGCAATGGTTTATATATTCATCAAATTATATATAAAAGACAAATTCCTCAAAATAAACCAGAGAAGGGCTGTTTCCACATGCTGGAGTTTCCTTTCTGTAAAGATATGCTAGTAGTGCAGATATCATTCAAGTACTTGACTTTCAAGTAACAACAGATAGTATAAAGGTAATACATGGTCTGTCTTCACATGCATAGGTCCTTGCGTGAGGTACTCCAAACATAGATGATTTTGTATCAGTTACGCCTGTGCTGTCTAGTGTTAAGGCATAAGGCTATATGAATGGGAACATAAGTGGATTTGCCAAAACTTCTACTATACCTCAGTTTTGATATGCTAATTACCTGCCTGTAAGAGATCTTCTAAAGCACTATGAGATACTCAGATGAGACTTCCTATTCTGATTAAGTTCATAATACGTGAAATCCTTTTCAGCTTGATTAATTCACAAAACTCAGTGACACCCAAGCTTCACTCTGTACTAAGGTTAAGGAGGAGTTGTTTTGCCCTTGTACCCAGCTTCAGGTAAGCTGAGGAGATGAAAGAACCTTAGAGCTGTCTTGCCAGCAGTAGCTCGACATCTGTCTTCCTTTTTTACAGAATCACAGAATGGTTGCGTTTGGAAGGGACCTCTAGAGATCATCTAGTGCAATCTCCCTGCTCAAGCAGGCACAGCTAGAGGGTGTGGCACAGGGTGGCATCCAGGCAGATTTTGAAGATCTCCAGAGAAGGAGGATCCACAAGCTCTCTGAGCAGTCTGTTCCTGTGCTTATATTTTTGTCATAGTTATGGTTCCCATACATACATATTATTTCATTGGTGTTTCACACAAAGCAGTGGAAACAGTTTGCACCACAGTCCTTAACCAATTAATGAACCTTTGTTTATCTTCTGAGTTTCAGCATTTGTATATTACTATTATAGTTGGTGCTGATCTAGATAAGGGCATCCATTTTGAATTTCTTTAACCTACAATCACTCAAAGACCAAAATGAGTATGACGTAACTTTTGACAATAAAAAAAAATGAAAAAAAAAGTAAAAAATGAGATAAGTCCAAATAAAATTACTTAATTACTTGTGTAGGGATAAACCATGTCACTGTCATGATAGTCAAGAAATCCTCCTGTGTATTTCCTCTTGCAAATACTCATTATAGTTTTCCTAATACAAAATAAAAGTAATTGGCATAGTGCTAACAACCAAAAGCCTCTGTTATGTGCATATTTTTGACTGTCTAGAGAAATTAGTAATTATTTATAGTAGTGGACTCTTGGAAGGAGTAGAAATTACTATGCTAGAGCTGAGTAAGATTTCCTAGCTTTTTGTGTTTTTGAATGCAGAAACATAACATTATGTTTCCTTTCCTTCCTCTGCTTCAGTTAGTTCTGTTTTGATTTGCCAAAGCTCAAGAGGCGAGGTCAGAACTGCCCTGCTAATACTTTTTTGCCAAGTTTTGATTTTGACGTATCATTCAGATAATTCATTTACTACTTTATTTAAAAAAAAAAAATGCATGACAATGTACACTGTTAATTCTCCATCTTTTACCAAATTATGTGAAAATATGATGAGAATTATTTATTACATCACCTTCCAGAGATAGATGGGAAAGAAATAAGGTACTGTAAGAAATGAACAAGCTGTAAGTGTATTTTGCAGAGTTGTTTAGGGCACTTAGGAGCACACAAATGATCCAGTCATGAGGACTGGCAGGAGACAGGAAAAAAATTCAGTAGCAGCCACTAGAGAATTACTCAAAAGGCAGAAACACAATGTGAAAGTAGAAATGGAAACACCAATGAAGGAGTAAGTTGGTTAATGATGTTATCTCTATTAGTACTGAATTCTTGTCTGTCTTCTCTTTTTTTTTTCTTTTTTTTTTTTTTTTTTTTTTCTTATCGCAAGAGTCTAAAGCAGAAACCAGATTGGTCATATTTTAACCTTTTGAAATGCAAACTAGCAAAGAATTAGAGCTTCCAACCTGTTTCTCTGATCTGCTTACGAGGCTGTTCTGCTTAGTTCCAATGGACTTCTGGTGCTGCTAATGCATGTGTAGCTATTAAGCACGAGAAGGATTATTTTCATTAGTATCTAAGTTCAAAACATTATAAAATGAGAATGTGACAGTTTTGCATGTCTTTAATTTTCAATGACTGTGTTTTAGCCTTTGCTTCATGCATATATTTGCTCAGTATGAATAACTCCTTACCTCTTACAAAAGGTTAAAGAGATTCTGTCCCCATAATGTTATTTGCTTTGCGTATGAGAGACATCTCACATGAGATATCTCAGATTCCCTTTTAGTTTCCTGCAGAGTGTGTACTGTAACTTCTTCCAGAGTTAAAATTTAGCTCAGTTTTGAAAATAGATTTTAAAATGTTACTGAAATACTATGCAAGCATAGACTGGAAAGAGTAATGATGTCTGAAGCATCTTTGTCTGGCGCTGGGCTTTTTCAGGTGGGAAAGAATATGTTCAAGTTATAATTACATTCTACAGATTTGTTTTTAATGTTTTCTTTAGAGACACTGGAACAAACATGGTAAATAAATATATTAAAAACAGCCTAAATAAGCATAGCACCAGGATCAGGAAGGTTGAATTGCAGAATTGTTTTTCTCTCCTTAAACACATCGTTAGGCACTCATTTCTCTGAAAAACAAGTAATAGATTGTAGTGGCCACTTTGAACTCTCATGTATTTGTGAGGAATTCTCCTTTCAGAAACCAATTTTGTAGAAGTGAATCAAGTCCTTCTCTGCCAGTTCTCTCTCTGGCACACATTCTGCTTTTGTTTTTGTTGTGATTAAAAAGACACACTGTTATTAAATACTAATGGTAACACTTTGTCCAGTTTTCTGAAATTCATTCACATATGAATGACCCTGTTGGGAATTTATTGTGTAACCCTCATTATGTCTGCCAACCTTTTGTTCTGAGCTCTTTTCTTAGGCATCACACATAAAAATATCCGTAGCTTTTTTGTGCTTTTTCCCTCATAAATTTATTTTTTCCTTTTCTCAACTAAGCTGAGAAAGCAAATGGTATATGTGAAACTTAGGTTTTTGTCTTTACTGCTTTGTGCAGAGAGAGTATAATTTTTTCTCTTCTTGTTTTAAAAAGCTGTTACATATTTAATAATATTTTTACCCTTTGCCACTGCTCAAACAAGGCTCACCTTTTTACTATATCACTTTTGTAATGCCTGCCAGAAATGGACTGCATTTTTATTCTAATTTCAAGGTGATTTTTTTTCCATGCTGCTCTGTTCTCATGCTGCAGTCATAGCATTGAGCATTGCCTACTGGATAACTGAGCAACATGACAAACATGCTACCCTTGGGTCTCCCACATCTTCAGTTCTTTGGGAGAATTTTCTAGATTTGGTACAATTTTGTATATCCTTTGCATAATCACTAAGGAATAATCATAATTTTGTAATTCAGAAGGTTATTATCCATGGCATATTTGCTCTGTTTGCTGGAGAAATAGGAAAACATGTTTTCAATCAGATGGGTCTGAGGAAAAAGAAAGGGCCATCCTATGCCAGAAAAACAGTTGAATAGCACCCTGGAGAGTTGTTTTGTGTTTTTATTTGGTGGGAGACAAGTCACTTAGCCCAGACTTTTTACAGATAACTTTATGGATTGTGCAATTAACTTAGTGCAATAAGGCTACATTTAAATTGTGCAGCTTCATAGAAGAATCTGAAATCAGTAACTGTGTGTTGAACATAAAAAAGGCAAAATAATAGTAAGTATAAGATGTATTAAATGGGGTAGCTGAAACTAAGGTATGTGTTTGTCCATCTTCCCTGTGCCACAGCTTACAATTTACTTAACCAAAACAAAACAAAAAAAAAAAACCCAAAAAAACCTTTTATCTAACAAAAAAGTTTTGAAAATAAATTACTTATGTTTGTGAAATACTCACATCCTGGGTCAGTGAAGACTGTAGTGAATAGGCTGATAATTCTCATTGAGAGCAGGATTCCAGTTTTATACAGTCAATGGTCTGGTACTATTTATTGAACTAGATAGAAAAACAAAACACAGAGCAGTTGTTCATTAAGTGAATGCTGTCCATTTTGTGGACAGAATAAAGCAAAATCTTTTATGAAAAGTATCTGAACATATTTTGAAAATGTATATTTGTAAAGATGTTAAATTAAGGCTTATGGGTACTTCATATCTTTCAAGGGCTTGTTTGTAACCTTACGTTCTTTTAGCATTGTGTGTTTCTGCATTTAGCCTACATATGCATACATATACAGATTTGTTCCAGTTTGACAGTCTTTCACATGTTGTTTAGTGTGCTTGATTAGCATAATCACTGTGTGATTATTTCTCACTAGCCTAAGCATATGCAAATTCTTGTCTTCTGACTGACAACCATTATTAGACAATCAGAGTGTAAGGATTTGCATCATCTCTGTGTGGTTACTGAATTTCTACAATACCACTGCAACTGCAAATTCTTTTGCTCGGACTGGTTTCTGTATATTCAGGCAATTTGCCAGAAAAGCTGCTGCCGCCTCAGCATCTGACTACCAAGTAGAAAAGTCCAGAAGGAAAAAAAAAAAAAAAAAAAAAAGGAAAGGAAGAAACCAATATTATGCA
>JAVCKT010030605.1:0-41640 GCA_032273925.1 Rhynchotus rufescens | reverse complement strand
TTCTGCCCCTCTACTCAGCTCTGGTGAGGCCGCACCTGGAGTACTGTGTGCAGTTCTGGGCTCCCCAGTATAAGAGGAATGTGGAGCTTCTAGAGAGGATCCAGCAGAGAGCGACAAGAATGGTTAAGGGACATCTCTCATATGAGGAGAGACTCAGCAAGTTGGGCCTGTTTAGCTTGGAGAAGAGAAGGCTGAGAGGCGATCTGAATAACGTGTATAAGTACATGAAAGGAGAATGTAGGGAGGAAGAGGCAAAGCTCTTCTCAGTGGTGGCCAGTGACAGGACAAGGGGAAATGGATATAAGTTGAAACACAGGAAGTTCCATCTCCAGATGAGGAAGAACTTCTGCACTGTGAGGGTGACAAAGCCCTGGAACAGGCTGTCCGGGGAGGCTGTGGTGTCTCCTTCTCTGGAGGTCTTCAAAACCCGGCTGGATGCCACCCTGTGCCACATGCTCTAGGTTTGCCTGCTTGAGCGAGATGGTTGGACTAGATGATCTCTAGAGGTCCCTTCCAACCTTGAATATTCTGTGATTCTGTGATACTGAGCAACACTCTCCCTTTCTGCATGCAACAGAAGTAAGAACTTCGTCTCTTGCTCGTAAGGTGCCGTGTGTGGATGCTCTTGGCACATGCAGCTGGCCAAGGGCAGAATCAAGCCGTGTCCAGACCAGTCAGGCTTCCCCTGGCCTTACTCTCTGCAGGCTCTTCTTCTTCACAAGGATGTTTCCTTGGCTCTGTATTTTAGGGATTCCACCTCTTAGCTTTTGCTTGCGCAGATTCTCTCAAATCTGGAGGCATCATTATGGACTTGTACTTGTGCTCCCTGGCAGGGAATGCTTCAGCTGTGATGTTACAGATAAAGTGAGGAATGACCCTTCCATAGACTCAAGTGTGAAAATGCTGTTAACCAGCATAGCCTTAGGGGTGGCACGATTAAGTGGTGCACCGTAATGCAATTGGCAGTCCCTTAGAATAAAGGTTTGACTCACTATTGCTATGGTGGCAACCTAATAGACATAGCTAGTCTGCTTGAAAATCATATTTCATCATTAACTGTCCTAAATTCTTTAACTGCAGAGGTAAAAACAATTTAGCAATCTGCTGATCCTTATGATTTCTTTATATTAATCTGTAATCACTGATTCTCGCTGCCTATTTCTAGCAGAGAAACATGAACCTGGACTTTATCAGTCTGCTTTATAGTGATGTTTTTCCTTATTATTAAGATAACTTAAGATTCCTTTGACACATTGCTATATGTGACTTTTAAAAGTTCTTAGTTTAAGTCCTAATAATTGGAAAGCTATATAAGTTTTTGCAGTGACAAGTCTGCAATGTGCTCGTTTTGAACTGGTTTGAAAAACAAATGAGCAATGCACAAATACTGTGCAACAATTTCTGCTCTGCTTTGAGGCAGTTACTCTTGGTAAGCGAGTAACATGGCATGTTGATACCATGGCACTATCCATCCACCTGTCGGTGCACTTAGCAGGAATTTTTCATTTCATGCATCATTTGTACTTTGCAGCAATGATTATGAAAAGTCTCCCCCTCTCTACCTCTCCCACCCTATATAAGTTGTGTGAATGTATTTATCTCAGGAGGAGATGAGAAGGAATGCTAGAACAGTTATTGCAGTGTGGATAGTTATGAGACACTAGAGCATTTCAGGAACTACCAACCCATTGCCCAGCTGCATCCAGAATTAATTGCAGATGTGGAAATGGAGAGGCATGGAGGAAATGGAGATGCTGATGAACATGGTAAAAGGGGTTCTGATCTCCAGATCTTTGTGCTTGGTTCTCCTCCATTTCAGAAATACTCTAATCATTTGCCATAATGTTGCATGGAAGGCAGGTGATGGATGATTTTCTGCTTGTACTGTAGTTTGTTTATTAAATCACTGGATTTTCGGGCATCCTTGCTTGCTTTTTGTTGAAGTAGGTGAGAATCTGTCACTTAGATCTCACTTCTGTTGTGGCTGATTCCATAATTCTTCAGACATTTCAGTACTTTGCAGAGGAGTTTATCTGTCAGCATTGTTTGTGCATCTGAAAGACATATATGATATATTCTTACAAGTTTAAGTAGGTGTCTGTACTGGAAAGTAAATAATATGAGGTTGAGTATTGGTTAAACATGTAGCTATATTTTCATTTAGGCTTCTGAGAATGTTCACTGCAAGAACACTGAGTTTATTTGTTTTTATTTTTACAAAATGTAATGAAGTCCTTAATTTGCTGTTTCTTAATTTTCCACAATCTAAGACACATTGTGTGTTTTCCCACAGATCCATGTGTGAGAATAGTCCTTCATGCTCTGAAAAGCAGGAGTTCTTGAGAATCTTTGCTTCTTGAAAGAGGTTCTATCCTTTTATGCTCAACAAATTGCTTATTAACAGAAATGCTGATGATTTTTTGATCTGGCTGATGCATTTGGTGGCCTACCAGTGCAACTACACAGAAGCTGGCCTGGGCAGAGGTGCTGCTGCTGTGGAGGTGAAGGAGGCCAAGTGTCCTCAGGACTTCCTGCCCGATCTGCTTTATGTCGCCAGCCCCGCTGCCGTGAGATGAAATCCATCCCCTCTGCAGGACCTGAAAAGAACAGTGCAAACTGTACAGGTTGCCAGCAAGGAGACACATTCAGACAGTGCTGCCTTGTGGCATCTGTTGAATGACAGAAATCAGCCATTGGATCCACTTTACTCTCCCAAATAAACGGTGCTATAATCAATATTTCAGATATGTTAAACTCAGGTGAGCTATGGCTCCCATTTAGAAACCCTGAGGCAATACTGAGGAAATTACATTAAAACACGCAGCTATTTAGTTCTCCCATAGTGGCAGCAGAACAATTCAGGCTTTGAAAAGTCCTGTAAAGAACGTTGTGTTTTTCTGGCCCAGTTGTAATTGGGGCTGATGGATTGCCAGAGAGGCAGAGTAGTGACTTTTCTGCACAATTTTTGGAGGTTGGATGGAAACTGGAAGCCACTGAACAGTCCCGTTGGCAGGAGATAGGCTGCAGCTAAGCCATTAGCAGCTGTGTACAGAGGGGTCAGGCCGGATAGCATGAAAATAGCTTAAACCTTTGCCACTAAATCAGAGAATCTGCTCCAAAACATTGTGCACCTGTAAAGGTCTGTTTCTGCAGGGACTCCAGGCTGGGGCAGCATCTGCAGGGATTTGGATCCCTTCCGTGAGGCTATTGGAAACGTCCAAGAAGCCCCGAGGCACTGGGAGGACCTCGCAGAGCGAAGGGCAGCCCAATGCTCAAGGTGGGGCCTTGTGCAGGAGGCTCCTTCGCGATGGTGTCTCGCTGGAACAAAAGCGCTTGTGCCTGTGGGTTTCAGCAGTGAGTGGCTCCGAGCCTCCCGGCGTGACGTCAGGTGAGGCCTCGTGGGCCCACTCGCTGGCTCTGTGGTTTGAGGCTCCTCTTGGAGGCTCCTCTTGGTTTCCCCTTCCCATTTTCAGCTCGTTCTGATGCGACTGGTGCTATCCACATGGCTAGGCATTTTTTTCTCTTTTAAGAATAAGACATCTTTTTTTTTACTTTTTTACCCCCCTTCATTTTTCAGTAGTAGAAATGGATTGAGTAAGGTTGAGTTAGACTAAAGTTAGGAAGAGACGAGTAATGTAAGCTTATCTGCAGTGCAGGGCTCCAGAGAGGAATATAAGTCAAATAGGTATAAACATGGAGCATTTTAGCTTTTATGAATTACTCTATTGCACTGTGCTTCACTTTGTTAGGAGTATTACAGACCAGGGCAGCGCTGAACTGCATGACTGAGAGATCCTAAAAAATATAAGTCCCAGCGTACTGAGACAGACACATCTCATGGACATTTATTTTGTCTACTTAGCAAATAGTAACATCAGATACTGCTGACTACATAGAAATAATAAATATATTCACCATTGTGTCTCTGACAAGAGATAAGTCACTCCTGACATTACGAATATGCAGAAATGTGCATTGATTGTCTTATTCCACAACTCAGCTGGCTGAGAATGAAAAGAGCTATACAGTGGAGGGTCTTATTCAGTATCTAGTGTCTGTTCTATCACATGTTTTAGTGAAGTGACTCTGTGATGAGTGCTGTGTGTGAGATGAGGCTGCTCTTCTGTGTTGAACAATCCATAAATCAAGTTATGTGCATATTAGGCAACTTTTAATAGAATTAACGTCAGTGCAATTCATCATCTCCGACTTCCACGTGTGCCAATTCATCAAAACAACAACCTTGCTGCTTGCTGCCTCAATAAATAATTATTTCTACATCCAGTCCTTCTGAGAGGCTCATGGGGTTACGTGCTGATTCATCAGTGCCAATGTTGAAGCAAACCTTTGTGATCTCCAACAGAACTGCAGCTCGTTTACCTGATTTCCTCTCTACTTTTTCCCCCCTCACACAAGATGAATTTACATGTTTTATTACTTTTATCATTGACAAAACAAAAGGGTATTACTTATAAGGACATTTTGCATAAATGCCATGGTATTCACCTGTAAACTCCTTTGTTTATAATTAATTTTTTATAGTAACTTTAGAAAGCATTTCTGAGTTCAAAATTCTACTTTATGTTGCTCGGTGAGCAGGACTGCAGGAGGTGAGCAGGATTTAGGGACTGCAGAGCTGAGTTTTGCTGTCTTTGAGCCAGCAACCTGAAATGATGAAAAATATTTTTGTTATGTTAACACACCTTTTTCTGTATGATTTTCAAAGGAAAAAATAACAAGCTATCTCGATCATCTCTGCACATTAAACGCTATAATGATTGTTTTGAAAAGAAACTCAAGGGGATTACTCAACACACAGTGAACTGGAATTAAATGAGCAAGCGAACTATTGCTACCTCTAGGTTATGCCTGAATAAATTGGAGCATAGTGAAGGTGTGTAATTTATTTGAGAGTACACATCAAACTCCAAGTGGTACCCCCAAAACTTGGTGTGTGAGAGAGTGCCCTGTCCATGCAGCATGTAGACAAAATCAAATAACAATTCAGGGTTCTTTTGTTTATTGGTATTCATACAAAGAATAGATAAATATTTAAAACTGAAAAAGAAATAGCCTTAAATGTTGGACCATCATGAAGATGTTTAATTTTATTTTTGTCTATTTTAAAGCATATTTATTCTTAGAGGAAATAGGGAAATTTCAAAGCATGCATTTCAAAGCTGCATTTCAAGTAACAAATGTTTTATGAAATATTGAGAAAATTTATTATAATCCTTTTTGTGTCTACAGTGAGTTTTGCAAAATTGACTGGGATGTCAAGAATGCAGAACCATGGTGTTGTCAAACATGCATTTTCCTTGGTCAAAAACACTGCTCATCCCTCATGTGCATTTAGTGCCGGTTGCTCTGCATCTCTTTTTAGAGGAATCCTTCACAATTCACTCTGTCTGTTGAGTTTTTGGCAATGATTTCATGTCTCTAAGCTCCTGCGGCCCTAATTAGCCATTAACTAGGTGTTATGCTCAGGGAACGAGGGCGTCCGCAGTCCGTGCGTCACTGGCCATGCCACTCATGTTGCTCTGCAGCCCCTGTTTCTCCCGCAGTTATTGGGGAGTCTCTTCTCAGGGGAGAGAAAGGAAGCTATCCTGCATTCCCTGGGAAAAGGCAGCAGCGTGTGCTGTTGGCACTTTGGCAATCAAAACCATTTCCATCAAATTGCAGGTGACAGTCTCATTAGCTCCAAGCTTCTGGGCTTTGATTAGGAAATGATTTCTGGAAAACAAAAATCTTGTAGTTATGTCACAGATGTAGCCATTTTTAAATGCCTATTTTTTTTTTTTTTGCTTGCTTGCCTTAGTGCTTATACACCAGCTGACAAAAGTTTTATAATTTAGAACATTTTTAGAATAAGTAGCAATGTGCTTTTACCAACATGCAGGAGAGATTTTGTCATTGGGCTATCTGGACTCAAGAGTCCATGAATATTGCCGAATATTGTAAAAATTTAGGAAAAAAGTACAGAACTAAAAGTTTGTGTCTATAATCCATATCTATTCAAGAGCCATTTTTTTTGTTATTGCTTAATCATGTAGTTGCGTGTGAGGTATAGCAAATTTGGGAAATTTATGTTGTGTAAATATAAATAAGTTCTTCTGCTATGGGTGGATTATTCTCTGTAGCTTTGTGTCTACTTGTTGAGCTCAGGCTTAGGGATCACTTACGGTGTGGGTTAATAATGTGAAGTTGTGATTTGTCTTTTTCATGAATTCCATCTTTATATCCTCACAAGCTTTTCCTGCTTCATTTTAGGCAATATTCCAAGTTAAGTTTTGTGATGAGCGGGTTGCGTTAACATTGGTTAGGAAGTTGTGCTCATGGACACTATCCTGGCCGTATATCCTCCCTGAGAGGATATCCTCCCTTTCAATCTCAAGGTGCTCTGTGACTGGTAATTATTCAGCACCTGTCTGGGAGGCAGCTTAATATCATCCCCACATACCCACATGAGGCAACAGATCTACTTAGATTTTGACACCAAAGTGCTCAGCAGCAGTTTAGATCAGATCATGTGTGATTCTTCCCATCACAGGGACACAGTGACTGTCCTTCCTCCTAAGGCCAAAAATTAAATCAGGAGAGGGACTTGAACTGCAGCCTAGTGCAAATGACTGTTCTGTCCCCCAGCTTGTTGGCTGTTCTGGGCTGGCACACTCCCCTAGAAGCTGCTCTGATTTGTATAAATAATTAAATATTAATTGGAGCAGAGACAGTGAGAGAGAGACTGATTTACAGCACAGTGAAAAAATACTGACTTGAATAAATCAAGTTTTTTTTTTTGTTAAACAATGCATTCCACGCAGGAAGCTTTCTGTTGCATCAGAAAGCAGCCTGGTCGTGTAAATATAAAGCAAAACCTATACAAAATCTCTAAAAAGAGACCACAGGTAAGCAGAAGATCATCATAATAATATTGAGATTTATTTATGATCAGCTGCAAAGTGTCTATACCTTCGGTTTTGTGATCCTTCATTCCTCATGTAAGTTTATAAAATTAGACCCAAAACAATTTGAGAAACACCTGAATAAATGACAACCTCTTAACAAAAACAAGTGAGGAACAAAGCCTCACTGGACACTAAGCTTAAAAATAAATCATTGCTATAACTTTTGGATGAATTATATGCAATTTTTGTAGCCTTAAGTGCATTTTAAGCAAATTCTACTATGCTACTTTTGGTAGCAGCCAGCTTAAAGAATGAAAAAATTACCTTTTGGAAGAAAGAGAGCAGAAAGCAATCTAATGTTTCCATTCAGATAAATCTTGTGTGATGTTTTCTGATAGGATTTTTGCTTAATTGTCAAAATAAGGGAGGTGGGAGCCCTTACATGCAGTGAGATGCTGTGGGGAGATGGGAGGGTGGCTTCCCTCTGGCCTAGGAAGGCGATGCCCACAGGTTCTTGCCTATGTTCCTCGCTAGAGTGGAGATGGGGCAGCGTGTGCAGCTCATGGAGCCTTATGCCTGAGCCCTGGTGGACATGTTGGTGGCAAAACTCCGCTATCTGTTTCTTGCGAAGTATCAATTCATCATTTTCATGGAGGGAAAGTCATTTTGATTTACTTTCCATTTTGCCAAGTGTTTCAGAGTTTTCACTTTTCCATTTTGATGTTCTTTAGAATGGAGGAGTTCTGGGATTTTGTCTGAAAGAGGTTTACATTCAGAAAGTTAACTCCTGCTTGGAAAATGTGAATGGATAGCACTAAGTGAAACACAAAATATTGAAATCAAACATTCCACATCAGCCAGCATAGATTTTGTTTCCTGTCTTCAGTCTATGAAGCATTTTTCTTTCCATTATGAAATATAAAAAGCATTGAGGAACTTGAAGAACTCTTGTGAGACAGTCAAATAGTTTTTCTACCCACTTGGAAAGGGTAAGAGATCCTGATCTGCTGCTGAATTCAGGAATGGTAACAACCCTGGGCTTGTCTCCTCTGACTTGTTGCTGAATTGTTCCCTTGAGGATCTTATGGAGAGAATCTAAGGATGTGGGGCTACCTGCTTAGAGACCCTATTGAAGTGCTAAGGTGAGATGGGGCAAATGCAGGCTCTTGTCAGCAGCTTCTCCACAGCACAGTAATGAGGATGGAGCTGGCAATTTCGGGTGGAGGAATCAAGCCTGTGTGGTGCAGAGGTGTCTTCAGGGATGATACAGAGGGTCAGTTAGGCCAGTAGGAGTCGAACGTCCTTGGAATGGAGAGTCCAGATTTCTCAGCCATTCTGCAGCAGATGTGAAAGACTAGAATTATCCTTCCCGCTTTAATCCTACCTGTTTATAGGCTTCTTAGGCATATCAGGGAGTGTTTCTCCAAACACTGCATGTGCTAAAGCAGACGAATTCTTCAGACCCTTTATAACAAGACGAGGCACGATTAGATGCTGGAATGATGCTTCATTTGCATTTTAAGATAGCTGTAACTGGAAATAATTCACTATGTGGCTGGCTCAGTATTTCCAAGTTGTTTTACATCACATTTATTAAAAAAAAAAAAAAAAAGGAGAGATTATTGGCTACAGAGGTTGCAGAAATTTCAGAAAAGATACCCGTGTAAAAAAGCATGTAACTTATCACAAAGGCTGCAAATTTTTTCTCCCTGAATGCAAACACTCATTCACATTCTTCTGTGCCTTCTTGCTGCATATCTTTTAAAATGCCAGATAACGTGCTTGTTATTTTCCTACACAATATTAAACATTTCCATTAGTGCTGGGCATGCAGGAAAAACTGTGGTATATTGTACATTATTCTCATACTAAATTTTAAAAAACTTCTATGTGTACTTAGCTAATTCTAAGGGGTTATGAACTGGGAATGGAAATGGTTTATGAAAACAAATAGTGTGGATGTTTTAAAAGTTTTACTGGAGGATCTAAAATTCTGGTAAAGCCAAATAGTGGTTAAGTCTTTTTTCTTTTGTTATGGCTGTGAGATTTGTTTTCTAACCATTCCTTTTATTTTTCTCATACCTACAGTCTCTCTCATCAGCCCAACAATTCCTCATTACTGTCTCTTTGCCAAACAAAAATGCTTCCAAGTGTTTGTTTTCTTTTTTTTTTTGGCCAAACTCATGTGTTTTCCAGGCATTGAAAAGATTTTTCAGTTTGTACCCTCTATGAAGTTCTCAGCATTTTTAGCTCCAATTCAGCTCATAGTGGTAGCTGTATAATTTTGATTAATGAGTTTGACCACTCCAGATGGATCAGTAGGTTTTATCTGGATCTGCGTGAGAAATACTTTTCCCTGTTTTGAAAGAAAAGATGTAACAAACACGTTTCATCTTAAAAATGCAGTCCAGAGGTGAACTATGAAATCTCAAACTCTCCTTTCTGATGGCTTATTCCTAAGTTGTTTGGTCTATTTTTTCATGTCCATGGATATTATTTTATCAGCTATTTGTTGGGAGTTTGCCTAGAAAAAAATCTTTTCTTTTTTTATTTCCACACCATTTGTGGATCCCTTTTGCAAGTGAGTATCTTAATTCGGCTATTGGACACATGAGCGTTCAGCTCGCCAGTCTCTCTGCAGTGTTATAGTCATTTATTAACATCTGATGTCTTATACCAGGTAAACTTTCAACAGTTCATGGGTTGCCAGCATGAATATGGCATTTTTTATCTTTTTGCTTGTAGTTCCGTCCTCCACAACAGGACTTAGCAGCTCCTTGGCCTGTAGAGAGGACAGAAAGCTCTTCAGCTCAAGCTTTGATGGTCTTATTTGTCCAAATTTGCAGTTCTGTCAAACTCTTGGCTGCAGTTCTGTGTTTCACATGTGAAGCTGTTATGATCCATTTAAATGCCTGTGGAGATCTCAACAAGCTTTTTGAGAAGATTAATGACTTAGCTGTGGTTTTTATGATAGTGTTTCTAAAGAAAAGCATGCCTACTTAATAAGGTTATTTCTACAAGCCAGAATTTGCATTGCTTACCATAAAAGACAAATAGATAGACTTTAACTACAAAACATCTAAAGATTTGTTGCCATTTTTTTTTCCTTTCTAGATCAATTTTGTGCAAGAAAAGGGTAATAAATAAAGGAAGAAGGATATAAATAAGAAGCTAGGGTTGAAACAATTGGAAAAAATATTTTACTTTAGAATCTTCAGCTAGACGTTAAAATGGTACTGTGTGCAGTCTTTCTTTTTGGACGTGACTATAAAGAGGAGTTTAAAATGATAGTTGAACTTTCATAAGGCTTATTTAAGTGACTGGTTGGAAAAAGATGAATGCATTCATCAGGTAAATCTCAATACAACCATCATATGGCAGAGGTGTAAAGGAAGAGATGTTACATACATGCTTCTACCAACTGTGTAATTTCCCAAGGGCAGTCCAAACTCATGTGTTGTGTTGAAACTCTTTGCTCCTTGGTAGTTAAACATCTCTCGGCTCCCAGCAATCAACTTGTCTCAAATACAACTACTGCTCTTGGCCAAACTCTGCCTCGTGCCGGCTCCACTTTTCCAGATGTGACATGTGCTTGCCTCAGTTAAACTTCTTCGTTTATTGTGAACTTGAGTGTCCTGTCATGGCTCCATTTAGGAGTTGTTTCATATTAATAAGATCAGTTTTCTGGCCTTTAAATCTCTCTAATTTTCTTTCTCTTCCATTTGTGCAGTGCTGTTATATATTATTGAGGCTGATGGTTTAAATAAGATTTTTGCTTTCTTGACTTTCTTCAGACACTCTGCAGTGTGAAAAACTCAAGTGGTCATTTTTGTTGTCTCTTCTTTTAAGCACATTCTACAGCTGTATTCCTGTAGGGCTATTAGGCAAATTTGAAATTAGAAAATTGAAAGTCTGACATAGTAAGAAATCTACCAGGTGAAATAATAATTTTAAAAAACATGATCATGTTTTACACTCATGTTGAGTGTCTGAAAATGATATTAAATCTCTCTTGTCCTAAATGAATGTGTAGAAAGAATGCCTCCATTTGTGAGCAAATTAAGAAAAAGTCATCCTGATTATAAAGAAATCAACCAAGGCAAAGCATACACACAATGTTATGATAGCTCTTTTTTTCCCCCCAGCTAATTTTTCTAACCAGATAACCACATTTTTATTTAGGGTACATAATCCCTTTTATTAACCCATTCCAGTTGTTTCATAAGATAAAATGGAGAAATTATACTATTAGCTACTGAAAATATCTTCCAGTATTTGCAGAGCAAGGCTGCCAGGAAGAAAACACGCTTTGTGAGCCTCGACGTTGTGCATGTGCTGCTGCCAGCACCGAGGGATGGCGGCGGTGACCGGCAGCGCGGCCGCAGCCGCCCTGGTGCCACCTGCCTGTCCAGGCGCCGGCTCTGTCCCGGCTAGGCCCGGGCGGACCACGAGGGACATCTGGCTGCCATGAGCATCCCCAGTGTGTCCCAGTGCAGCATGTCCACGTACGCTGCCAGCTGGGGGGCCGCTGGTGGCCAGCGTGGTGCGGGACCTGCTCTGGCACCGTTTCGCACCATGGGGAGAGGGCAGCATTTTCTCTTGGTAGCAAGCATGGTTTCTCCAGTGCTCCCCTGTCAGATGGAAGGGAAGGCCTCTGGTTAAGGCTGGCAGTCTGCTCCGTGCCTGAACGATATCTAGCAACGAAGGGGAAACATGATGACATATAAAGGGAATGAGTGAGGGGTACAAGGAGCAGAAAATTGGTATTTCTTTGCTTCTAAGAAACTTCTGTGTCCAATCCGTAGTGTGCGGACTTAGCTGGGTTCCCAGCACTGATCTGCACATTGTGGAGGCTGCTGAAGTCAGACAGTTCTTGGGGACACTTGGTGGGAGCTCATAGCAGGGCAGAGAAGGTCTGGTGTGGAAGGAGCCTTTGAGAGGGGCAGGTGGCTTGTTTGAGCCTGCTGGACTCGTGCTGCAGAGCCAGGATCCCCTACAGGGCCGTCGCTTCCCAGTGAAGCTTCCCGGAGTGGGTTTAGTCGGAGGGCTTAGCTGAGCGAGCTTGCCCAGCATGTTCCTCCTCGGGAAGACGCCAGCGCCACCGAAGTTCGAGCCTGGGGAGCACGTGAAAAGCCTCTGGTTGGAATCTACTGTGTTATTTCCCTTTCCGAAGAAGATTTTCCCAAGCAAAGTGCTTTTCTCCCCTTGGTGATGCTTGAAGGTTACTTGTTTGTTTCTCCGTGCGCGTTACCATGGTGATGGGAGCACTGCCTGGGCCTCGCGAGGCGGGTGCTGCTGCTTGAGGCCCGGCCGCTGTCCCTGCTCCTGCCACAGAGCGCGGCCGGCCACGTGGCAGCGGGAGCACGGGATGCGGCGCCCGCCTGCCCGCCCGCAGCGCCCCACAGCCCTAACTGCGCTGGCGAGAGGCAGGCCGCCTTGCAGAGCATGTCTGAAAGTTGGGTCTGCATCAAGCAGGCCCCCGAGGGCCTCCGGAAGACGCCTCTGCACAGCCCCAGCTTGGAAATGCCCTTCTTGGCTTGGCCTGGTCTTCGGACACAACTTTCCATTTTCTTCACAATACCCACCTAAGTCATTAGTAATCCTCTCCATTGATTATCAAGTAGTATATGCTGGTTCTTCCGCTGCCCCCACGCGGAACTCTGGTTGCTGTTCACTATCATCTAGCCTGTGAGATTTGCATTGGCACATGAAAAAAAAGAATAGGCTATGTAGACTGGGGATCCTTATTTAATCATGGAAGAATTAACTGCTTAACCACTCATTTCTCATAAGCAAAAGTGGGAAAACATGAATGTTC
Source organism: Rhynchotus rufescens (assembly GCA_032273925.1). NCBI lineage: Eukaryota > Metazoa > Chordata > Aves > Tinamiformes > Tinamidae > Rhynchotus > Rhynchotus rufescens. The sequence continues at coordinate 28,917 of JAVCKT010030605.1, read as the reverse complement.
TCTTTCATTGCTTTGTTTGTTCATGGCAATGCAATTCATGGGTATTTCTAATGTCTCTTATGCAGTAAGTGCCTCATCGGGTTCCAACTATTTCATTTCAGATATCTCACATTTTCTTATTTAGGATCATCAACATATTCTTACATTAATTATTTAACTGCCATTTCCAATCTTTAGAGTCAGGCATGCCTCTGCCTACTCAGAGCATAATTAGTGACTAACTTATTCCAGTGTAAGTGAATAAAAAGTAATTTGCACATTTTAAACACTGTTATATTTTGTTCTTATTTATTTTTACCCTGAAAATTTGCCTTTAATTTCACATTAAGCCATTTCTGTTTTTCAGAATGGGATAAGTGAGGTTAGGCAGCTGTTTCCTTATTTTAGATCCTATATTCCTGTTAAGAACTGTATCTTGATTATTGCCCCCTTCTCACCCACCAGTAGCAAAAAGAGAATACAGCAAATGAGACACTTCTGAATTAGTATACAGGCTGAAATACCCTCTTTGGGACCAATTTAAGGGTTTGTTCACTGTTCTTGAGTTCTAGGCATTGCTATAATACTAATGAAAAGAGAGGGTAAATTCATAATCATATGTTAGCGGTGTGGAATATTTGGCCCTGATGCGACTTGCAAATGTAAAATACAACACGGCTATGCCATTTTTCTAAACATTTTGAGATCAGGAAAGAGTTGGGACACAGCAAAGTAAATGAACAACTGCAAAAAATATCCTAAGCTGGGGGAAGAGTACTTACTTGCTCATTAGGAAACAGGTTAACACTGTTTTTCAAGTTTTAATGGGTTTGTAAAAAGAAAAGGGATTTGTTTTATGACCTCTATTCATCTTTCTTATCTGAATTTTGCTGTCCTGCAAAGCAAGTTTTTCACTCCTTTAGAATATTAACCTTGATGGTGCAGTAAGAGATAGATTTCTGCTATTAACAATGCCTTGTTGCTATTTCCTGGCTCTCCCAGTAAATCTCTGTTTGACTGCCCTGTTTTCCACACGAGGAAATGGGGGAATCCCTCCAAAACAGAAGCAGCTCTGTTGTATTGCAGATGAGAAGATGTAAATGTCTTGGTTCCCCTCACAAAAATGTCCTCAGTTCTGGTTGCCAGTGAGATGAGGTTAAAGTGTTTTACAGCACAGAATTATCATCGCACCCGAGTGGTTCTTTACCGTAAATATTTAAAGCAGAGTAGAAGGGTAAAATCACTGGATTTGAGTTGTATCTTTTTTTTTTTCTTTCTTTCTTTTCTCCGTGGTGCATAGTGGGGAATTTCCTTCTCCATGGCTTTATTTGCTGCTGCTTTCAGGCAGGCAAGATATGGGATGGAGGAGGGAGAACTCATTTGTCATCTCCAGAGATGGCTTTGTGGAAACCTCTGTGCACTCCAGCCAGGGAGGCCTTAGGTGAGGTGGAGGCAGCAGGGATGCTGCTTGTGCAACGTTTAAGCAGGTGTTAGTGAAGGCCAGGCTCTCTCTGTAGCTTTGCTAACAATCATCTTTGAAAATAATTAGCTGTTTCAGGCCTCCTGCTTAGTACAGGAGAGTCAATATTCCAAATACACTCCAAATGTATAACTCCTAAAAATTTTGCACGAGAAGTTGGACTGATCATTATGGGAGTGAAGAGTATGGGCCTTCATGGAAATATATTGGGGAAAAAAATATTACTAGATTTTTCGTTTACATGTTTGGGAATATTAGTACAGAAATACATTTTAGCACAGGTTCATTTTCAGTTAATAAGTAGCAACTAAAATTGAGACATATGTTTAAAATCTAAATTTGCATTGTCTTGCTGAATAGTGTTAATTAATTAAATACCTTTTATAATGTTATCCTTTATGGTTTTATTTCCTGTGTTTCAGAGGCCCAGTGCGGATACTTGAAGTACTTCGTTTCCGTGGGAGGTAGCAGCATTCTTGCTCTTTGGAAGACTGTATTGTTCTCTGGGTTTAGTTATGCTTGAGGTGTATATTTTGAGTTAAAATATTCATTTTCAAAAGTTAAAACTTTTAGAGAATCCCTAATGTGTTTCTTAATAATATTTATTTTACTATAAACCTTTCCTTTACCTTATGCTTACCTTTATGTAAGCATAAAGCTGGAAGAAAAAAGAGAAGGTTATGTGAAGATTTTCCACTTCTTTATTCCTAGGTGATTATGTTTTGCTTTGAGTAATGTCATAAAGAAGTAATTCTATCAGCAAAGAAAGGCTAGGTATTTTTCCAGGTTGTTATGCTTGAAATGCAAATAACAAAATGGCACCTTCACCAGCATGTACGGATTTCCCTAATTTGTTCATTTTTCCTCATACCGATTATGAGCCTTCCTTCAGGAAGGAATATTCTTTTATTAATGCAGCCCTTGAGAGTTACTATTTGGCCGCCTTTCCCTTTTCCATCTACCTCCATGACTTCAATGGGATGAGCAGAGAGTAATCAGCTCTCTCAAGAAGGGCTAACATTAAAGCAGCACCATTTGTGCCACTAGTGCTAGAAGTCTGTGACCTTTAAAGCATGATCTCTGGGCTGTCATAACTTAAAAATAAGTTTTCTCCACTTTTAATTTAGGGGAAAAGCTAACAATTAATTTACGGTGTGAATTATTTGCTTTTCCTATTGTGAAAAACAAATCTTAAAAACTGCCTGCCACTGCTTTGAGAAAATACTCTTCTGAATACAGAGGATGTGCTTTTTTTTTCCATAGGAAATATAGTGAAGCTCTTTAATACTGTAAATGGATTTACTGTGTATCAGCAGCACCCACATTAACCCAGCAGACTGAAACAGCTCCATCCCTTGACTCAATGGGCTGTGAAATAAAAACCTTCTCTCCATAAGCATTGACACAGGAGACCACAGTGGATTGAAGCTCCCATGAAGAGTTATCAAGTGACTAATACCCTAATAGGCCCTTTTTTAGCCCCTGACGTGACAGATGTGCAGTACCAAGGAAACAGAATGAAGCCTCTTTTCTTCCAGAGCTCTCTGGTTTAATGCAAGTGTGATAGTTGCACTAGTTATATTTAGAGGTCATTTCAATGATGTCCAAGCTTCAGGTGGAATTTTAAAAAATGCCTTTTTTTTTTTTTTTTAACATAAGAGGCTAGGTGTGATTTTCAGTGGATATGTGGAGGACGGACTCATGTTCTCCTTGCAAATAGTCAGAGCAGGTTCTGCATCTTACACCCTTCCTGCAGCTTATAGTTCCTGCCTCTTTGCAGGGCTAGCACAGAGCCAGGGAAAGGGCTGCTTGAGCACTCCCGACACTTAATTGCATGGCCCTCAATTAAAATTGCCATGGAGGATGGTATGAGTGGCTGACTTTGCCCTGCAAAGGATTAGGGAGTAACGTGTATCTGATCCTTCCTGCGATGATGAAGATTTTGCTGTGAGCCAAGTTTAGCTGAACATAGTTAAAAAAATAAAAGGAAACTTTGTGAGCTAACTCGGATAAGGATTTCTCTCGAGAGGGGATTGCTGATTGCTAACTTCTCCACTGCCTTTCCGCACTCACGCAGGCTGCAACCTTATAAATAGGAAGTCTAGCAGATAAAGAGTCAGCTTGCTCTGCAGATTGGAGATTATTTCATTAATTTAAAAAGTATAATGCCTTAAATTTTATCTGCTGTAAATTGAAAGAGTCAATCCATGATGCATTGGTGCATTAATAAATTTTCAATTAAATTTTCTTTTCTTAATCTTTTTTTAGTGTTTTCTTTTAGTTTTCTAAATTTTTTTTCTTTCTATAGCCAGCGAGAAGGAACCCCTTGAATTACCAGTTGTAATTGTTGGACCCCAATTGCCACATCATAATATGATGATTGGACTAGATCTGGTTCGACTAGATGACCTCTGAGGTCCCTTCCAACCTTAAGCATTCTATGATTCTATGATACTAAAAAGCACGTTCTACAAAATATTCCTAATTGCGTGTTTCAGTGAGGCGCTGTAAGCGGTCCTCTGCTATTATTCAGTTTTAAATCTTTATTTGTACAGAGGTTATTTCTAAGCAGTCGCCTCATTCTAGCACTAATTTGTATTTAATATCATACTGTGCCTGCTTTTGATTATATTTTATAATAAGATATGGCAGGATTAGTTATCAGATGATGTTTAATTTGCATTATGAGCTAATTGAATCTTCCGAATTCAGAAGTAATCACGCTGGAAATGCGGTTCTGACAACCATGGCCCAAAGGCAGGGGCAAACACGGTGCAAAGGGAAGTGTTTGGGCAGGTGGCATCACACTCTGCAGACAACCAGTTCAGTTCCTGTGTTGCTGTGAAATAAATCAGATATTTAACAGGTGGCAGGATGTGCAGTGTCTCATTTCAGGAAAAACACCCCTAGCGAACCAGGAAAGCCTCTGGTCATGAGGCACAGAAGCCCCCTGAACGGAAGGGGAACTAGCGTTGAGAGGAACACATGGGAGTTTTGCAGGGCCCTTCATGCTGAAGGAAACATTGGCTTTTTCCTGAGCATGAGATCAAATGTTTGGTTCTTTGAGCATTGTGGTCTTTACATATCAGAACACTCAGGGCTTATTTATGCATTCATTCAGTTTTGTATTGAGTGAGGGAAGTGAAAAAACTTAATGAATTTCATGTATGAAGTCAGGGATTGACTAATGCTGATCTGTTGCACAGCCTGGGAAAAAACAACCCTTCAGACATATCTTTTTTTTTTTTTTCCTTTTGTATGTGCCTGCAATACATGTATTTTCCAGTGAATGAAAATATTCTACTTTTACATTACAGATTTGAGCAAATGCATCCTGCATCCTGCAGTGCTCAGATCAAGGCTTCAAAGTGCAGCGTACTAAGAAAACACGACAAATGTATTTCTAATATGTGCTTATTATTATTTAATATAATGTAATAATAATATAATTTAATATTAATATATATTTGTACTTATAATTGTGTTAATTGCTTGTGTTAATAAACAAGTGTTATGTCCAATGGAAGTTAAATGAATTGGTCACATGCTTAAAGGAAACCTGAGCATGAACATTTATGGATCTCAACAAACTACAAACCACTTGCACGCATGCGTTCTGAAAACAACAGATTTGTAGACTGATTGCTTGCTTTCTTATTTGTCATATTACATGATATGGGTACATTCACTGATTTTTTCCTCTTCAAGGTTCTGCAGACTGATACTGAAATTCTGGGCATACATTCTAAGCTGTATTTTTGTGCATTCACTAAAATGATGAGTTTTCTTTCTGAAAGTTATAATGTAAAATTACTTTCATTATCACTTTTCTCCAGTAGTCTTCATCCAGTGCTGCACCCTAACCATTTTAATCTAATGCACTAGAATTTGATCAGTTCAGACACTTTAATAGTTTAAAAAGATCCTTATGGGATCAATTTGTAAATGCTCCATATCGGAACATCATAGAATTATTACAATTTGAGTAAAGATTTTCCACGTCAAAAGAAAGGCAAAAAGTGGAAAGAAGCCCCCAACCCTAAAGAAACTCTGTCTGCACCCTAGTTTGGGATTTTTTGGTCCCTCACAGTATTAGGAACCACAGTAAAATACTCACCCTGAAGTCTGTGCACTTCAACAGAAGTCTTTGGAGGGACAGCCGCTCCAAAGTTAGCTTGGGTTTGGGTTGGAAATGCAGGAGAAAAGGGCTCATTACCACACTTTGATATAATTACTTGAGTTGTCCAAGAAAGAGAACTAGGCTTCATGGATGTCCTTCCTACTGAAAGGAATGTAACAAAAAAGGGCATTTCAGGGCATTTCAGTTTGAGTTCTGCCCCATATGATGAGTTTTCGTCTCTCATATGCACTTACAGGACCAGTTTGGCAACACATGGAACATAATTTGAACATCTGCTCTGCTCTTCAATCCAGTTTTCAATCACAACTTTTAAAATCCTTTTAATGCTTTAAATATTTCCTAAATCTAAAGTAGCTCAGGTGACTTTTGTTGTATTTGTGACTTACCTGGTGGTTTGAAGCTGGTAAGTACTAACCAAATATGACTACACTGTTTCTCTGTTACATTCAATATTATAGTCATTCATATTTAAGTGGAGTTGTGTTGAGGCTCATCTGTCCTAATGTGTGAGGCTAGCACAGTGGCTGTGAATATTCTTCCAAGGTAATCTTGAAGAGCTGGATCAATGATTTCTGCAGAAGAAAAATCACTGAGGGCTTAGGGAGGAATCAGAATTCACTGCTCTTCCCTCTGTATTATTATCTCAAGGTCTCCTTGTCAGAATGTGTGCAAAATAGAAAGGGCAAAGGGTCTGTACTCCTGATGGAAGTCCCTCAGATCCCTTTAGGTCTTCATTGAGATACTGCCTCTCTTCATCTGCTGTATCTTGAAGTTGCTGATCTGAGGCGATGGCGCAAGTCTCAGCTACGCAGTGGAAAAGTACAGCTGGCAAACGCTGCCTCCTGCAAATGAACTCCCTGGCTGTGCAAGGAGAATGCAAAGATGTCATCTAGTGGTTATGGTGCTGCATCAGGATTTGGACAACAACATTTCGCTGTGTTCCTGTGGAAGTGGCTTTGGGTCAGACCCTGAAATGTGTGTGAGTTGACTTCTTGCTAACATTGATGGAATTTACGCATGTAACATTCAGATTCTCAGAGCCGTTCAGGTTTCTTTGTTATGAAAATCAGACTAAAAGGATGCTATTCTGCTAGGGTAATTCTGCTGTTACCTTGGAGAGTTGTTATGAGCACAAATACATTCAGCTAGATCAACAAACACAAATCAATTTGGGTAGGTTGCATATGCAAATAACTATTAGATGGTCTTATCTTTAATGGTTGAAAGCACGTCAAACCTCTAGTAACCAAATTTGATAGGTTTACTTAAGTATGTATGAGACAGAACATTTGTTTGAACTGAGGCTCTTTCTGTTCAGTTTTATTTCAAAATGGATCATATGTTTTTAGTAGCAGAGTGTTAAAGAGAGTGTGGGTGTGTTACTAAATATGTGCCTCTTGCAAACGGTCAGGTTTGAAAGAAAAGGGACTGTAGAGACCAATTCATTCAAATAGGTAGAAGTGCCTGAGATTATTAACGGACTGTTAGGACAAAGATGTCTTCTATTTTTGGTGCTTTTGAGGTTCTGTTGGTTGCTGGCTACAGGTGAGCTGAGCAATACTGGGCTGTATTCAGAGCAACATTTACACAGCATCTACTGTGTAAATGTTGAAGCGTTTCCTGCTGGATAGAAGAAAGCTTTGACATCCTTGAAAAAAATCTGTGGCCAAAGTGGATCCCTTGAGCAATATGAAAAGTAGAAGAGGTCTGGAAAGTTTACATAAGCATCTAGTCTTAAGAATTAATTGCTGAAAGTGAACTTACAAATCTCCTTGCGTTCATTAGTGTTTTGTAGCTGTGTAATCACACCAGCGTTCAAATTAAGGATGCTTTGTTGCAGCAGAAGCTTGCAGTCTGCTAAGGTGATCCAACTGAAAAGGCAGCAGACAAGTTATTGGCTGATGTTGTGTAGGACAAGGTCGCTGAACTGAAAATGGGCCATTGGTAGAGACAACTGTATGGCCCCCAGCTGGGACACAGAGACTGCAAACTCCTGGATTGTCCCTGGTGCTGAGAGTTGCAGCCTAAAACCTGTAACTCAAAGTTGTTTCACTAAGACCATGGATTTTGACCTTGAGATGTAGAAGCTAGAATAAATATCAGAATGTGTTATCAGGCCAAGATTACAGGTCTGCTGAATGGCTAACTCACATTTGCAGGACTCACGTGATGGTGGTGGGTAGTTATATACAGCTGAGGTGTATTAAGCAAGGAGGAGCTTGCTGTCAGCGTTGAGGAATTGAAAAGTGAGGAAAAGCAGCAAAATCTTCCTAGGAAAAAGTTGAGCTGAGGTGTTTTTGCTGCATGTGCTGCAGCTGGAAGTGTGCGCTGCAGAGCTGTCTGTCTCAGGTGATCTTGACCACAGTAGTGGTTGATTCTGTGACTGAGAGCAAGTGCTCACTCACTCTGTAGGAGGTTTGCTGCTACTCCTAATGTGCACCTGAAGCAAACTCTGCTGTGGCCTTCTGCACAGAAAACACAGCTGATGGCTTCATAACCTCGTGTGTCAAGAGATCAGTGCCAGGTTTGTGGATCTGGAAATGGTTCTGTTTCCTCAGGTCACCAGGAAAGCTTCCTGCAAGGAGAAGCATTATGTTCTGCCTACAATTTTTTTTTCCATATGTATTTTTACATTCAAAACAGGTAGAGTCCCTACAACTCATAAACTACCATACGTTTTTCCAACTGCCCCTGCCATACTGAGCACTGTACATCTGTAGATAGCTTCCATGCTGCTGAAATGCTGAGAATACTTAAATCTGTATTTCAGCAGCGCTACCACTCATACAAATGCCTCTCTCCAGATGTACTGAAGAGCTAATGTGCAGGGGATTAAACAATAAACACAGACAAAGCAATCTTTCACATCATTAGTAATAGATATTTTCTGTGGTGTTGCTATTTCAGCTGAATTGCGAGCCTGCATAATTAGCTAGACATTTACACAGATATGAAGTAAGCAGAATAAATTAGGTGAAGAAACAAAAGTGCAAAAGCAACAGTCTTGATTTACATAATATCCCTGCTCATAGCTTGGCTAATTTACTGTGGTAAATTACATGATAAACATATTATATTGATTTCTTATGTGCTGGAGATTTTTCTTCCAGAGTTTTTCCTAAACGTGTATGTATTCCTGTCCTGCAGCAAACAAGAATATTTAAGAATATGGTGTAGCACTATAATCTTTCTAGTTACTAGTATTCATCATCGATATAGTAGCAACACCCTTTGCTGACCCACTGATGCCTCTGTGGCTGCAGGGAATGTTTCTCAAGTTCAGTACATAGTTGAAATATGGAAGCTATGGAGAATCTTCAGATCTATAAAAATGGCAATATTTTGTTTTGCATTAAATAACATGTTGTATCCACTTGCATTTTTGTTTATCTACAGCTAGCTTTCTTTGAAAAGACACCATGGTGTTTTGCCCTTGCAGAAAAGGAGCAGAGACCCTGTGTTGCAACCTGCCCCAGCGTTGTACTCAGAAGATTCACTTTAGGAGAGTTTAAATATATTTCACTAGGAGTTCTGGGCTTGGACTCGGAAGATTTCTTTCTGTGTCCCCGTATGAGTTGTGCCTTCTTACCAGGCCGTATGTGCAACAGCAGTGAAGGTTGTTCTGCTATTTAGAATAATTCTCTGGGGTGCAGGTGGCTGTTTCTTGTAGACATACTTGGAGCTCCAGGTTCAAGTAGAATTTTTTTTTGTGTGAAGGAATGCAGATAAGCAAGAGCTGTCCTGGTTGTTTTCTGGTTTGCTTTGATTCTTCTCCACCCATTTGACAGTGCAGAGAGTTTTATTCTGTGGAGCCAGCTGACCCCACTCAGCTGTGGCCTCCTTGGAAGCCATGATACAGGTTTGTGGGACTGGCAGGGTTGTTTGGGGAGTGTTAAATCCATGTGGTAACCAGAAACATTAATGTGAGGTTTTCTTCTGTTACAGGTTAGTTGTCCACAAAAATGGCTTCATTCATGTTTTTCCTGATTGTTTTGAAGGGATAGATGAACACGTTAATGGTGCTGAAATCACCGATTCATTTGTAGCCCACTGAGTTTAACCACCAGGGCTGCCTTCACGCCCCAGCAATTTATTTAATAACGTTTTTCTATCTTGAAACATCCCGTATCATCCCAAATCATTTGTTTGAAATGGTTGTCTCAGTTGCTCAGTTAACTCTTGCTAGTGTAATTTAACATTTTCATTAGCTCAGTAAAAGGAAGAATTTAGGGCCTTTTATAATTCAAAGGCGCAGTGCGTGTCATGGTGGGAATCAGGTAGGAATTACTATTGTTTAATGAATCTTCACAGATCCTGTAAAGTAATTATATTGTGTAATTAAATTATTTGAAATTCAGTTTCTAACTTTGCTTCTTGAAGAGACTTAATTTGCTCTTTGAGTGGGGAATAACTTTCTTTCAGTTCAATCCTCTGTAGGTGGAGTAGAGAATCTGTCATTTGAACGTAGATGGCTGGGGGCTTCATGAGTAGGAAAGACAAAAGGTTTCCTTGTTTTGATCTATTTTCCATTTGAAGGCTTGTGTTCAGCATGGGGAAGTCACGTAATTGCTATCAACTGCTCCCTGAATTAGCTTATTTAATATCTCTTTCAGTAAATACCTTATACAGTTAGGAACAATGGACTGGGAAGTGAAATAATATTCGTCTGCAGTTGCTCCACGGGAGTTTCCATTTACCACAGTAATACATGCAAATCCTCCTACAGAAATTGTTATTCAGAATGCAGCACATACTGGGATTCAGGTATAAACCAAGTATTTTAAGGTCCTACTCACTTAACTCTTGCTAAGGCAAACTGCCATGGCCCTGGATGAGCCTGGTGTTGTTGTGGAGCTTTGGGGCATCTCTGAGCTTGTAGGCACCCCCTTTTTGGAAGAATCCATGCTGTGACATATCCATCTTGCTCTGTGTCCTTGTGGTGCCCTAAAGGCCCCACTTGTACTACCCAACACAAGCCACAACCCAGCCAACCACCGCAGAGTCACAGAGGGGTTGAGGTTGGAAGGGACCTCTAGAGATCGTCCAGTCCAACCCTCCACTCCAGCAGGGACACTCAGAGCATGTGGCCCAGGGTGGCATCCAGGCAAGTAGGGATGATCTCCAGAGAAAGAGACTCCACAACCTCCGTGGGCAGCCTGTGCCAGGGCTCTGCCACCCTCACAGGCAAGAAGTTCTTCCTCATGTGAAGGTGGAGCTGCCTGGGTTTTAATTTATACCCCCTTTTCACCTACCATTGGGCCCCTGATCTGGTTCTCCGGATGCCATAAATGAGTGTAAAGTGAATCAGATCTGTATTTCTTATTTTTCAGAGTAGAAGAGAGCTCTATTCAGGAACCCCAGAAAAAAATGTTACAAAATGATATACATGAAAGTCTATAGCACCGTTACTGCTGAATAAGAGCACAGTTTGTAGATAGAATTTAAAAATGTTTTGATGTTTAAAAATCTTTCCCTGCATAAGATTCAGCTGTGAGTATTCAGTTGGAATGTGAAATGCTTCTGAACCTAAAGTCTTGGTTCAGGTCCATCTCTCACAACACTTAGCAGTAAATAAAAAGGTTTTCATGGCTGATTAGGAGAGTTAGGAGGGCTGATCCAGTAGGTAAACAGTCAGGGTCTGAGTATATCACAAAATGTCAGGGAATTAATTGTGCTCCTGAAGAAAGGAACCAGCGGCAGAGAGGACTGTCTTTGATGCACTATCCAGCTACTTACTGCAAAATCCTCATCTTCACTTCCACAGAAATGTGTGCATTTAAAGCACACTTGAAAATAAACAGTCCAGCTTTTTTCATGTAAAATTAAGTAACCATGTTGAAGGAAATCCTTTTATTTCTTTTTCTGAGAGTTTAAAGTGGGCGACTCGAATGAATTTCTTCTCTAATTTCAGTTTTAAAAGTGTGACTGTGTATTCAAGATGGACCATAAGAGAAATGTAACCTGCCAGCTTAATTAAGTTTCTGGAATGCTTCTGGGCAAAATTAATATATGTGGATGAAAGCCAAAATCAGTCTGACTGAACAGATTTTAGCTAGCACATAACAACTCCAAGAAACACAGGGACCTTAAAGTACCCAGCCTAGCAATATTAATTACAGCGGTTGGAGAACTACCTATCCTTTCTGTGTGTGCCAATCTACGTTTATTGTTGTTTATTTCCAAGCCAATATGGTTATCAGAACAATCTTAGAGTTAAATAAAAAAATTAGAACATGATTTGCCAGCATTTCCTGCTTTAAACTCTTAATAAAGAGCAGCTGATGAAAACAGAGTGCCAGACTGGACTTGGAAGCCTGAGTGTGGAGCTGAGTTCTTCATAATGCACTAAAGGCAGCTGGGAAAGATGTCCTTGGTGAACGTGGACTCCGGTCTTGGCCTTTCTTTCCTTCAGGAAAAGGGTCTCTAAACTGCTGTTCTGGTCACTGTTCCACTACCTGCTTCCCTAAATCCTTTGGGGCACTGTGTTTTGTCTTGCCTTGGTGGCCTTCCTGCTGTCTGACAACAACGAAATGGAGGTAATGGAGCATAATGGGGATTTTCTGCTCCAGCAAAATCACAGAACTCGTCCCACTGTCTGTACGGAAACACAGCCCCCATTGGACAACATTGGAGGCTGCATCCATGGAAGCAGGCCAGGATGGCTCCTCCAGGGAACAATTCTCAGATCTCTCTTGTCCATTTCAAAGTTGTTGATCAGCTTTGGCGAGCAACCGTGTGCGTGCCCTGCTGGAAGCTGAGAGGGGGCTGCGCTGTGCGCGCGTCGCTGTGATTGCAGCGAAGCTGGTGAGGGCACAGAGTAGAGATGCTCTGTTCCTGTAATTCCCCCTGGAAGGAAGGTATGCGGTACCATTCTCTCTTCTGCTCTTGTGGATACGAGGCAGGATTTCAACAAAAGCTCTCCTCCTCAGCGTACAGCAGCATGGGGGTATTTGTGGTGCGCTGCAGGGGGCCAATTTACTAAGCCTCTCCTGGGAACATCATGTTAAACATGTGGGACCAGGTGACCACTGGGGACCTCAACAAACACAGTGATTCCAACCTGATCTACAGATGCCCTAGGAAACTGAAGTTAGATTTATAGCTGAACACTGCAAAAACTTCACAAAGCTTCCAAGGCAACAAAATATATATCTTTTCTTCCTTTGAAAACCCCTGTATCCCTTTTTGGGGTGCAAAAATAATACTTGCACCATTATGGCAACTCTCACGTTTTTGTGCTTTAGTGTTAAGTTGCTATGAATAATGTAGGAAAGATACTAGTTACCCAAAGAAATAATCCAATAGGAGTGGAGAGTCAAAGTACTTCAGTGCTTTGTAGAATTAACAAACTTATGGCAGTATTTTACATATAAAATGTGCAAATATATGTAATATATAATTCACAGATGTATGCACACACAAATTTTGAGATCATGACATGACATAATAATGTAAAGAATTCAAGTCTGGTATTTTTAGCTCCTAATTTCTAATCACATCTCATTAAGTTTATCAGCAGTTTATTCCCCTTGTTCATGTCACAGTCACTTTTGAAACATGTCTGTTATGTAGCCTGACAATTTTATGTGGAGTTACTTTTCAGGAAGTCTTATGGCGGAGCAGTGAATATCAGCATAAAAGGCATCACTCTATCTAGAATTAATTGTAAAAATGCTAAATTTTGGCACTGTAAATCTGACTATTTAATGCTTCATTTATGCCCTGAGATTATATTTAGAGCAGGAAGAATTCTGGACTTTGACTTTGCTCAGGATGCAGTGCTTTTGAAGTTTGTTTTGATTAGTGAAGGTTATATGTGGAATTTTATGAAAGCATGCATAAAAATATGTAACCTCAAGACATACGAGCAAATTAATTTTGACAAAATGGGACAATTTATCCCTGAGGTAGCTCATGGAAGTTGGTGGCAATAAGCCAGATGCTGATTTGGGCCATCAAATGTTCTCTTGTTTGCTTAGTTATTTGCAGCTGGCGCTGGTTCCGTGCAGGCTAATTTCATGAAGCTGCTTTGAGGAGCTGTGCTGAGCAGAGCAGGAGGGTCACGAGCTGCAGGGATGCCCGGGAATACGGCTCTGCATGGGACACTGTGCTGACTGGGTGAGGCAGCCCCGCTCTTAATCCTTGTGAATATAAAGAGACAGAAATACTGAGGAACACACTCTGTAGAGAGAAATAAGCTGCAGGCATAACAGACATAGGTATATAATAATAGTCTTCATAAGCAAACATTCCTCATTTTTTATGTACACTATTTGTAGCTATTCCAGCTGACTATGAAGTCTGTTATGCCTTTGATTTAAGTGGGAGCTCTGTGGAGCATGGGCAGTTCTAGTCATCCTTTTTTGACATTCCTCCCACTTCATTCCAGCAACTCTCAGCTGATTTTAGTGCCTTTGAGTGAGACACATAGCCTTTCTGCATCCATCCATCTCTTGGTGCTGTCAGCTGCTTGGAAACAATATCCAGGCTCAGAAAATCAAGTGTAAGTTGGTGTCCAAGTGTGTCATTCCAAAGAACTATGTCCAAAAGTTCTGAATTTTCACTAAAGTTTATATTCAAATCTGTATTTTCACCCTAGTGGACTTGGATGGTGATATTTGACAAAGCAAAAAATCCCCCAAATTCTGTTACAGAATGACAGACCTCATACTGGTTCTTTGCAAAGCCACCAGTGTTTCTACTTATGGTGAATAAGTATTAGGTAATGTTTGTGAAGTGCTTTGAAGGTGAAATGTGCTATAAAGTGGTACCTTCCCATTATTAATACTCATACTACAATAAGCCTCAAGAAATAGCCATGGAACTGGATAGGAAATTAATTTTCCATAGTTTGTTTAAAAATGTTTCATAGAAGTTAATAGAAAATTACAGCTCTGCTCTAGGAGTCTAACATAATGATTCAAAGGACCTACAGGAAGGACATGATGATCCCTTTGGACGATCTTGCAGTGAAACTACGAACATTTCTACAGCATTTCACTGGCTCCATTCACTTCCACTGAAACCTCTAGATCCTTTCTGTATGGAAACAGAACATGAGAGACAGCCTGTCCAGGTGTCTGCTTCTCAGACACTTCGTGAAATCATCAGTCAAAAAATTAAAACCTTCCTTCTCACACTTTGTGCAGGAAAGAGCAGCATCTGTAATCACATTTCTGAAAAGAGAAAAAAAAACAAGCAAAACTCCACTTTGCTAGGGTGTTCTAGCACATTGAGAGCTGTTGTAATGGGTTTAAAATGCCCTTCTGTGGGGTGAGTTAAGGTAACTTAAGTTAAAGTTTACCAGCCTTGGAGATCCATGGAGCTATGGGGACTTTTACCAGTTATTTCTCTCATTCTCACTCTCCCATTTCCACCAATCTTAAATGCATCACGCTGCTGGTGCCTTTTACTATCTTCTTCCTCTGTCTTCTCTCTCTTTTCCTGTCACTCCTTCTATATTTTCTGATTCCTTGCCTATTTTTCCCCCTTCTCCTACTTACTAATATGAAAATATTTTACTGATAAACTGTGGTGTTTGGCAATTTTTATTACTTCTGCAAGAAATATTCAGTGAAATAGAATGTGGAAGTTACTGGAATGAGAAAAGCAAGAACACAGTTATTTTAGACATTCGGTATTAGGTTGTCTTTGTTTTTCTCTGGCAGTTCCTGTCTCTTTAACCAAAACAATCCCAAATTACATTTGAAATCCAAGGAAAGAAAAAAGGCAGAATCAGGAAGAAGTGCTTTACATTTCCGAGAAAGGCAAGAGGGAGCATTAAGAGGTACTTCATTAATTTCAGCCCTTTGTGAAAAGTCATCAGCCTTGAGACTATTGGTATGGCAAAGAGTTTGAGAGCTGCAAATCCTCGGGCTGCTCCGTAGGGAGCTGATCTGCATGGTGCTTTTTTTTGGATTTTATGACTCTTTGGAGGTCTACTGACACTTGCTTTGCTGCTCAGCTCCAAATTAACTGAACTTTGCCCCTGCTGACTGTCTCCTCGGAGTCACAACGGCAGCAGTCAGCTCCCAAAGGCCGGAGAGGCAAGCCAAACATGAGGCGTTCAAAGCAGCTTTCATTTAGATAAGAATAATCTTTCAGAAATAAGGAACGTGTTGTGGAGTTTACAGATTAACTAATCCCAGGATTTACCGCCCCACACAAAGCATGCTGCCTTGAAAAAGGAATGGCACGAGGGCCTCGGAGTTGCTCTGCGTTTCAGCGGAGGCCGAGAGCGAAGGGACGCGGTGAAAGTGGAGGTGGGAGGCGGGGGAAGGAATCCGTGGTGCTCAGCTGGATCAGCGAGAGGGGCCCTGCCTGCGGCGGCGAGAAGCGGGGCCTGCAGGAGGTCTGGAGAGCGCCCTGGGGGCTCCTTCCTGCCCCCGGGCCCTTCTGCCAGCCAGGCCTGCTGAGCGCAGAGCTCGGCCTAGGGACAGTGGTGCCTCCAGCACAGACCAAGCAGCCTGCGAGGTTGGGCCTTGCAGCAGAAATGCCTTTTCCTATATACGTCCCCTTACTATTTCTTGCTTTAGCCATGTAATGCAACGTGACTGTGGGACATTCCTGCAAACAGTTTCCTAATCTTTGTCAAAAAAAATCAACTGAAAAAGTGAATGTTTGACCCATAAAACCTAGTAAGTTTCCTCCTCTTCCCTCCCCCAGGCCAAGCTGACATTCCTTCATAGAATTTAAACTCAAAGAAATGCAAACATTTCTTTAAGAAATCGTTCTTCAGTGTGTGCTCTCTTTGTTCTTGTAATTTAAATTAAGGATATGATTTTGCTTATGGCAGATTCCTTCAGTCGTATTTCATCTCTCATCTGTGTAATTCCCCAAAGTCTCTTGCATAAAAATAATGTAACGAATGCAAAACACAACTTGGCTTGTGCCGTTGTGTAAAGGGCTTGTCAGTCAAGAGGTTTTGTGCCTTCTTCTGAAAAGCCTGTGCTACAACAGCAATTTTATCATTTTCAGCGGGGAGAGATTTGTCTTTACAGCAGCAGCTGGGAAACCAGATGGAAAGTCTGTGCTTCCTTTCTTTTTTCCCTCCCGCCTCTTCCTTGACTGCAGTCCTGGCCCGCGAGCTGAGCGTGGAGCCGGCTTTGGCCGAGGAGCTGAGCGCGCGCGGCCGGTCTGAGCGCAGCCCAAACATGTTGTGCTCATTGAGGAGCCGCGCGGTGCCAGGGCAGCGCTGGGCTCCTTCTCCACTTGGAGCAAGCGCACGGCCTCCGCTGCGGCTGCCAGGTGCTTGCAGGGAGCGGCTGGAGAAATCAGATATGAACCGGGCTTGGGCTCCCTGAGCTGACCTTGAAACGCTTTTTTGTTTGTTTGTTTGTTTGTTTGTTTTTCCCTTTTGAGCAGGCTCTTGGGAAAAAACAATGTGTGCCTGGTATTCACCCAGAAGAGACTGATTTCTTTCTTCTGGTTTGTAGCTTAGAGGATGTAATCAGGTGAATTCCATTTGGCTCCTTAAGAGACCTAAGAAAACCCAGGGAATTTCGGTCTCAGATTGTCCCCTCTTTTGGTGAGGTTCCAGAGGGCATTTTCCAGCTTCAGAGCTAGCACAATATTCTGCGTCTTGGCTGCTGTTTCAGGGTCTTTTTTTCTTTCTGACAGTGCTGCTTAGGTCTTAAGCCTTTCATTTTTCCTGCTGTGAAATCTTGGTGACAATTCGGAAAGCGAAGTGTGCGTGTCCTTGGCCTTCCTGCCGCGCCAGACGGTGCCGAGGGCTGAGGCTCCGAACGTTTGTGAGTGTTGCCTGGCACGAGGGCTGCTTTGGGTTCTGGCCCTTGGGACCTGGGCTCGCTGAACTGCTCTCTTAAGGTTGTAACAAGCCACACATATAAATCGTGCTTCTCAATGTGTCTAAATACGTCCACTGTGCCTTAGCCAACTACATAGGCAAAATAGAGCAGGTCTTGCTTCAACATTTTAAAATTTGATACCATTGTAGAAAATGCAGTTGTTTAGGCAGTAATTTATTTAAATTGTATAATTCTGTTCATCTGTAAGAGACAGGTATTTCTTTTCCTTAGTGGGTTAGAGAGAGTTCTGGTAGTCTTTATCTAAAGGTGTTTTTCCTGCAGAGCTCCTTATCACACAACTCTAGGCATTTAATTGCTGCACTGCTAAACTTCATCTCAACTATTATGAATTATTCCAAGATCTTTTCTCTTACTAATCTGTGTTTTTCTGACACCACTATTACACTAGTACCAAATAGCTGCTTGCATGGGTTTGATTTCAGCTGTGATCACCAGCTGCTGGAGCAGGACTGCTGGGACTGTAGGCTGATTCTCGCCTCCCTGAAAGGGATTTGTGAACCTCCTTGTTTTTTGTTGAGCAGTTTCTCATCCTGTCTGAAGGTAAAGGAATGAGAGATGTATTTGAGCAGAATAATACGTGTTGGCATTGCTCCTTGTGACCCTCGCTTAAGAGCCAGGTGGGAAACATTCTCCTGCCAGGGCACTGTGTGGAAAACAGGGGAGTGATTTGCTGGAGCAGTGGGCATGGCAGGATCAGGATCTTGGGAAGCTCAGAGGGAACCAGGCAGCCAGGGGCAGCCCAAGGCCCCTGTGACAGAGATACTCGGTCGTCGCCCTCTCAGCACAGTGACATTCACATGCAGCCTGTGGTGCTGCCATGTGCCGGGAGCAGGGAAAAACTGGATACTGGGCGCAGCACAGGCAGCCTGCTGGGAGAGAAGCAGGAAGGGAACATGTAGAGGCAGGCCGACATGTAGCATGGCCAGAGAACACCACTCTTTGGGGAGTTTCCTATGTTTTCCTCCCTAATATGAACCCACAAGAGATTTATGTTGACTTCCATTAAAAATTCAGCAAGGCTCTTTAGAGCAAATTGCAGAGCCCCATAAAGCAGAAGAGTGATGGATGGACAACACTTTACATATCTGCAGAGAAAAGGGGGAGTATGTGAAGGTGATAGGGCATTGCAGAGTGATTTACCTGATTGCTATGGGGTGGGGACCTTATAAATCACTGGATTTGCTGTAGGATAATTAAACTCCTTCAGGACATGGTCTCTTTGAAGTAAGTGGTGTAACTGCAAACCTTTACTGGAATTAGGAATGTATTTAAACTCAATTCTTAGCTATGAAGAAATGTTTATAATATGGAAACAAATGAGGAGATGAGGTAGGTACCAGATTCTCAGCTGTGTTAGCCAGGTCTAAAATGAAAATAAAACGTGGCAAACAGGAGTGTGGAATTTAAAAGATTTACCAACTCATGAGACAAGACAGAGAGTTTTAATGAAAGGCAGAGGAGATGAGAGGGAGTTAGATTAATCTTGGAGACAGGATTAGTTGATGAACGGAACCCTTTTGTTTCTCCTAGGTTGATGCTAATTCCTACTTCTGAATTCATTTTACATGCAGCTATACCATATTTTTTAAAGAATTTCCACTTCTTGGGCTAATCAGACTTTTTTTTTTCATTTCAGCTACTTGTTTTGTAATGAATTGCATCCATGGCTTATGATTCTCGGGGCAAAAGGTAAGTACCAAATTCTAACCTTAATTAGATGTCTTTCTGGAACAAACCATTTTTTAAAGCATATGCCAAATGAGCACTGCCATGTTCTTTGTTAACTAAATACGATATTTATTAAAAAAAAAAAAAAAAAAAAAGGCATGAAAGTGTGGGGGGGAAGAAAATAATAATGAGCCATTCAACCATAAAGAACCCATAAAAGAAAATCCATGATTCTGAATGCTAAAAGAGCATAAAATATAAAGACTAGAACGAATTGCTTGGAATCTAACCAAATCCTCAGGAACTGGGGAGCAAGTCCTGGAAGAGTCAGATTTGTTTAATAATTCTTATGAAATCAAATGTCCTTGTGTGCCCAGGACAATGAAATTCTGGCTAAAGCCAGAATCTCTCCATGTTTCTTTCAGAAATGATTCTTTTATGCTTTATAGTATTCATAATTTTGGTGAAAAACTATTTCAATGTGTGCACTGATCTTAACAACTGTAGAAGCGCAATCTGGATGAAAGTCTTTTTATAGCAGCGTGGATGCCAATTCTTTCAGGATTAAAACTTGCTTGTAAAGTAGGTAGCACACTTATTCTGAAGGTGTGTAGTGAACGTACGTTTGAGAAAAAAAAAAAAAAAAGAACCTTTTTTGTATGACCAAGTAATTCTTCACTGATGGATCATAACTTAGTTGCAAGTTCCATTTCCATATTCATCTAGATTTCAGATACCTGAACCATTTCAGAATCAAAAAGCAGAGGTATGAAGCAAGTGTTTTGAAATCAACATTTGTAAATCCGCTATTTTTTAGCAGCTTGGGGAGTTTAGCAAAGGCCATTAGCGTGTCTGTATCATTGGAGCTTTGGAGGGCTCTGTTATGGTTTGAGCGCACTGTTCAGATCCGCCTCTGGTTGAACATCATGAATGTTGAGCTATATTCTCACCAGAGAAAATGTGCACGTGGGTCTATCATTTTATATGACTGACAATTCTGACTCACCTTGGTGATTTTGGCAATGATTTTCAAGGAAAAGGACTCTCCTTTGCATGATCATGTAAATAGTAAGCCTAAAGGCTGCATAACATGTTGCAAGAAAATACATTGGAAGAGCAGTAGGTTCTTATATTTCACATACTTACTACCCACACCAAACGTATATCAGCTCTGGAGCAGGCCATGGATGACTGAGAAAATATTGTTAAATGAAGGAACTCTATCAGAATGGCCATAAAGCAGCCCAGTCATTCTGTTGTCTTTCCCTTCTAACTCATCTTTCTACTGCATTTTTTCCCTCTTGCTTTGTTTAGTAGTGGCTACAGAGGCCAGTGTGTGACAGGTGTGTTGGCAGGAGTGGGAATTAATAAATACCTTAAGTGCAGAAGGTGTCAGAAAAACAGAGAAAGAGGTGGGGATAATTCATGTACTAAGTTGCCATACTGCCTAAAGAACCAGAAAAGCTGTATGCTATAAGCAAACTTATGAACGACATTTTTAGACTAAATAGAAATTTCTTATGTTTGCTATTCTGTCCTTGCCACAGTAGATGTATTGTCCTTTAACAAGACTTCCAGAACATGCTTTGTGTTTGCTTATATACAATGCTCACTTTGTATTTTTTTAAAAGCTTTTTATTAATATCTCCATAACTTGCTAAGGACTTAAGTTACAAACGTACTTTTAAGCGATGCTTTCCAGATGGTGCTTTAAATTTGCGCATCTTTGCGTTCGCATTGTCACACTTAAGCAGAAATTTGGGTTTCCCAAACTGGCATGTCATTTTTTTCAGTTTTGCTAGTTGTATTTCAGGCACAGTTAGACTAACTAAGCTTTAGTAAACGTACATATGTGTGTGTACACTAATTATACGCATCTCTCAAAGCAGAGACAAACACATGTCTGTTTAGGATCATTTATTTCCTGTTCCTTTTTACCCTCTCTGACTTCACCAGAGGTGATGAGCTAAAAACAGAGAGAAAGGTCGGGCTTCTGTTAAACCAGTCCTGTGGGCATACAACTACATACATTGGAAAATATTACAAATTGACTTTCTCTTTCTCTGACTTTACAGTGCAAATTTGGTGGTCAGACAGAACAGGTTTTGCAGCGGGGACAGAGATTTTAGGCATAAAGTGTCTGGGCTTCAGTAGCTACTGAAGCTCATGCCATTTTTGCCAGTGGTCTGTTCCCAGCGGGCATGGAAAGCACTGCTCAGCAGGAGAGCCCACACTCTGTGACTTCCATTTCAGGCTTCAGCATTTTATTTGCACACTTAAAAGTGCGACAAGTGCTGCCTGTTACTAGTCAGATGGCAGTGTCGTGTAAGTGTGTCTGTTAAAGAAAGATTCATTTTAGCTCCATTGTAGATCTAGTGCTAACATGCTGCTTCACTAGGAATATTACATGTGCCAATTGATTACAGAGAATAGGAGACGTGCTAAGCTTGCATCTATTTGTCTTTGCAGGTGCTAAAAAGAGCCTGCCCAGCAGCACTGCGGTGTTTGGTTTTAGCTCCTCTCTGCAGCCGGTGTTTGTCGCTCACGGGACTTGCTTTTCATCGTTGTTCATTCCCCTGCCATGTCCTCAATCTCCGAGCACTCAGACCCACAGCTCCTGGGCAGCTCCACGGGGTGGGCAGTGGCTGCTCTTGTCTGTAGTCTTGTTGGCATCTTTGTCGTGGTATCAGGTTAATTGAGAAGCAGGATACCTGGACAACAGTCTATAGCGTTTTAGTAGGGTAAATGATGAGATTGGAAAACAAAAGCCAACATTTTTGGGGGGGGCATTTAAACCTTATTTCATGTCTTAGAAGGAGCAACTATCAAAGCTAAGAACAGATTAAGGACAGTTCCTTCAGTGTGACTGGGTTTGTGTTTATGAACTTAGGTAACCACTCAGGCAAATACTAAGTAAATTTAAAATGGTAAATAATCTCTAATGCTGTTCTGCGTCTAGGACGTGAAGCCAGTTCTCTTGTCTGCCTCAACCTCTGCTTCTATTACCATGGCACCAGCAATAACGCTTACTTGTCAGCCCTGTTGTATGAGTAATACCATTTTGCTTTTTGTACAGGGAATAGTTCTGCTTCGTTTTATCCTGAGAATTGCCATTCCTATGCCTTTTGGTTTGAGACTGGAAAATAAGATGAGAAAAAGTGATATTAAAATCTTTCAAAGTTCTGTGCAAGAAAGACTGTGGAGTAAATGGATATAATTGTAGTGGCTTCACTAGAGTCTGATCAACCTATACTTGAAAAGAGTTTACTACTTTACTAGTAGGGAAGTACATCTGCAGAAATCTATATTCGGTCATTCAGTAGTAATTTTACTACTAAAAATTCTCTGAAAATACAAGTCCTCAAGAGCAATTGTGACAATTCAGTATCACAAATCTTGAATATAAAGCGTATAGAGAAAAAGATCTTGTAACTTTATGTTCCTTGGTTGTAAGGCAGAAAGTGTTGGCTATACTGCCTTTTTAAAGGAGAGGAGAAAAAAAAAAAAGGGGGAAAAAAAGGAAATTTTTGAGAATGTATGTCCCTTGCTCTGGAAAATCATACCACCACTGTTGTCTTTTTTCTCAGCCCTGATTATGCATTCCAGCTTTAAGTGGGCCACTGGGACTTTGACATAAAAGATCTGCTTCAAATTTCTGCTTCTTTGCCTTGCAGAAAAACAAGTTAATGATTGAGGTTGAATATCAAGCAAACAAGGCATGTTACAGTTGACATTTGAAAGCAGTTTGCAGTATTGGAATCCAACCCTATAGTTCAGGGAATCTGGGGATCCAAGGATTCCAGGACTCTGCTTTCTCCTGCTTCAGGGTCTCTTCTGCTGTGGCCTTGCACAGAACTGTGTCGGGTAGCACATGCATCAGCCATGGAGATGCCTTGGAGACTGCTGTAAATGTTATGCTTATATGTTTATAATGTGTTTATATATTGTGTAAAAATGTTAAACATTACAGTGGTTAAACTCACACTAGAAAGAAAATCACTGGTCACAGTAAAGATGGTAATTCTAATTTTGGGCAGGTATTTCACAGGATTGTTTAAATTTTCATTATGCATATGCCTAAAATGTCAGTACATACTCTTAAAATTTCACTAGTCAGGTTTTCAAGGTCCTAATTAAAATATCCATAGGCAGTAGCCAATATCTTCTGTTTCTACATGGCACATATTCCTACATTACAGCTGCAATAATCTGTATCAGGCTATAAGAAAGGTGAATGTGTTTTATATCTACCTGATAGCATTTTGTAAAAACATGTTATTGCCAGATGAAGAATATGTAGAAATTCCAGCTTTCTTCTTTTATTTGGACATCTGTTATGTGTTGCCTTCAGTAATTTGTTTCTCGTAGCTGTTGAATTCGAGCCACTTTGTCTTGAAAAAGAGGCATTACACATAACATATACTGGAAACAAAAGAGGGAAGGAAAGAAATATTCTGTAACGTCAGCTGTACGATTTATAAACTATCCAGTCTAGAAGTAGATGGAGATGGGGGGAAAAAAGATAAAACATATCATCACAAAAGACAGTCACTGTCCTGGCTGCAGTTTGGAGATTTTCCTCTGAGACGACTACATTTCAAAACAAAATCATCACGCTGGAATCCTCAAAAAGAGCCTCAGTGTCTTTGGTCCATGGCAGAGCGAGTCCCCTTTGTGGGCCCGGAGGAGCAGTCACGTCCCGGTGAGGACGGAGCAAAGCTGCTGAGGGCGGGTGGGTAGTGGCACCTTGGTCAAAACCTGCATCCAGGAAACAACCTTGCTGCCCAAGTCCCTCTGTGCAGCTCAAGGATAAAATGCTTGACTTCTGGTTACCTCAAACTCGAGTACTTTTACATCGCCGCCTCCACAGTCTGCCACCTAGGCAGCCCCTGTCTACTTGCAGTGTTATATAATAAATAGTGTGCAATGTAGCACTATGTGGTGGTAGCTCAGCTCTGGCTGAATGAGCTGACCCAGGACTTTGTGGTGCAGCTCATGGGCTAAGCATGGTCCTTGTGAGGTGACTCTGCTCTTTCCCAGCCTGTGTTTGGCCACATATGTGTTTTTTTTTTTGCTTTTAAACATTAGTTTAATTGTAGCCACCACCTACAGCTCTGCCAGCAGGCAGGCTAGTTACCTAATGGCCAGGCTATGGGTTAGTGGTCACTAACTGTGACCACACATAACTGTGATTTGGGATAGATACCATGAGATAACTAACAACTGTTTAATAGTTCTTCTATGACACCTTGGGCAACAGCAAAAAATAAAATAAAATGACAATTCTGGAGCAATCCAAGCATTAGGAGTCTATTCCTACTTCAAAGTCTCAGCAGACAGTGGTGTTGCTCCCTCGTGCTAGAAGAGCTGCTAATGGAAATATGAGATGCTACTAGGACCTGTTCCAGTTTGTTGAAAATCATTCTTACTGTTTAAGAGTATAAATCAAATTGTGGACCCTTCGTGATACTGCTGTTTTATTCATAGTTCATTTCAGACTACTTTGCTATGAAAAAACGGATTGTTTTGTCCAAGAATGGATTTTGCTGTGGTTCAAATTCCCAGTCACATCACAGCAATACAGAGTTAACTTTTATTAAAAAAAAATTGTGAAACCTGAACAAGGCGCATGGCTAATGAATTGATGTTTTATTCAATTAGTGCCTAGCCTGGAAGAAGCAATGGCTTGGGACGTATAAGCTGCCATTCATCTCAATAGTAAATCCATATGGGGACTGGTAAAATGGAATCACCCATTTAATGTGTTTTTGCCATTCTCCTTAACCATTTCCCTTTTATCATTGAGGGAAAGCCTCAGTTTTCCTTGCCCTCATAATTGTATATGCAATTATGCCCCCCTCCCACATTAATTTGCTATAAATATTATTAGCTAGTGAAATTTGAGCTCACCATGGGGCCATGTGCAATCAGTGGAGATACAAAAAATAAAATTAAACCAATGCAGGTCACTGATGAACATGTTCTGTGATGTCTTATCATAATATTTATTCATTTTGTGGGAAATGTGCAGAATTTCTGAACTGATGTTCCAAAGTATCACGGAGCCTGAAGCTGGTATTGACCAAATCCCACTGTTTGGGGTTTCCTTTTGGAAGGCTCCCCTGTACCTCAAAGCCATTATTTAATTCCCCTATGTTTTTATTAGTTTTGAAATTTTTTTTTTGCCTTGCTCCTCATGTCCCTGTTTACCTTTGCTCTCCTAGGATGTTCTTATCTACCAGATGAATCCCAATGTGAATTCAGATTTTCCAAATCTTGGCTTATTCCAGCCACAGGGCTCCTGACCTAACACCTTCCCCAGTGTGTTCAGATAATACACTGATAGTCTGTTGTCAGATCTGATTAATGCTACCTTTAAAAATATGCAGCCTGATCCCTGCAGTGTATTTTGCCTCCAGCAGATTTACGTATAGACTGTAAACATATTTTTGGCCAGCCTCTCTCAGTTAACAAGCTGAAAGAGCCTGTGTTGATTTGCCCGTGTCCTGGTGAGAGCAACAGCCTCCTGGCACCCCAAGACTCGGTGAGCCCTTCGTGGCGGTGGGTCAGTGCTTGAGCCTGACTCCATTCGGAGTAATTTGGGGGAAAAATGTGTGTATTTTGGATCTTGCTCAAATGGTGTGAGGTAAGAACCGAATCACAGCACTTCCAGATACGATGTGAGGCAAGAACTGAATCACGCTGGTTCCAGATACGATGTGAAATAAGAACCAAATCAGAGCGTTTCCAAGTATGAGAGGTAAGGACCGAATCAAACCTCTTCCAGGTGTAGCTATGGCAAGCACAGTCGTGCGTCTCCACGTTCAGGAGCACACCACTACAAGTAAGGAGCAGATACAATTCAGAAGGCAGCAAAAGGCATCCTACGTACCCCACAGTCCCTCCTGCAGAAGTGAGCTTGGGGACACAGTGGTTTAATCTGCTGTTCTGGAGGTCATCGATGCTCCTTGTTAGCAGCAAGTTGGCCGGTGCTGGGGAGGTCAAAGGAGCCAAGACGCCCGTGGTTCCGCTTTTCCGTGCGCTCTGTGGCCATCGGGCTGTGAGTGGCGGGCAGGGCCACAGCCGCATGACAGGTAGCACTGCCTCATTTATTGACGGAATTTGGCCTCCCTGCCTTGAGTTAACACCACCGCAACTGCCAGCTTCGCTGTGCGCGAAGGTTGATGCTTTAACATGGGTACCTTAACCTCAAACTTCGATTTAAGGCTCTATCCACGTCAACTATACTATCTCTTACTATACAAGGATGGCTATTTGTTTAATGCTTCTTAAATATATTTCACTTGTGTGTATATAGTATCTGATGAGATATATAAATATATGTATATATATAGTGTGTGTTTTATATATAAACACAGCCTGGTGCAGAATCAGCAAAGTGCTGATAGCAGGCAGTACAAATATTTACAAACCAAATGAGCGGGCAAAACACATGGCACCGTTGTGTTTGCTTCCACTTGCCATGTGTGGCTGAGCAACAGGCTATTACAGGCTGTGAGTGCTCACTGGTGCTCATCGGCAAGGAGGTCCTCAAAGGCCAAAGACTCGAGCAGCTTTATTCCATGCAAATTAAAGTCCGTGTCCAGACAAGAACTTTTCTTGGTTAATCAGTAGGATATAGGGAATTATTATTTATAACAGTGCCCAAAATGCTTAGGGTCTGTTTGGCCATTTGGGACACATGGGTTTTTAAGAGATAGTCATAGACTTCATAGACACAACGTGGGAGGAGGATAGACTTGATCCTAGGAAACATACTCGACTGTAGCTCAACAGATCCAAGTGTCATTCCCTTCTCCACTGGAAGCATTCACGGAGTGATCCAGCTTCCTTCCCCTTGCTTTCCTTCCTACCTCCTGTTCCACACCAGGTGCTTCTGCAAGCAACACGGGAATGAGATCTGCAGCACTGAGAAGTGTGCCCTGCAGGAACAGCACAGGACATGGAAGTTACCTTCTGTGGAAAGACCAGTGTCTACAGTATCCTCAGTTTTAATAACAATCTGCAAGGAGAGTTTTCATTTAATGAGTAGCATTTGTAATCAGACTGAAAACTGAGTTTAGGTCAGAGGATTAGAACTAGTAATAACCGCACCATAGAGGGAAGGTGGAACACAGCAATGATCTAGTGTGGGTTTCCTACTTGCCATGATACATTTGCAGCTCTGGTAGCCTCTGGGATTTCCATACCTGTGTGGGGTTCAGATACAGGAGATGGGTTTGTGTTAATGCGGAGCCTTGGGCTGCTTTGCTGATCTCAGGCAGGTTTCTCTGTTACTGGGTTGATACCGCCTGTCCCTACTGGTGGACAAAAGGTTAAATTCTAAAAGAAAAAGCCCCTGAGATTCTCTATCTGTGTTTGAAGGATGAAAGGGGGAGGTAACAGGACTGTTACCTACTTTATAAGTTGATAAAGCACAAATATGCAATAAATTATAGAGATTTTAACCTCTTATGTGAGGGATGGGATATGTGCTTGTTCTTTCCCACAGTAATATTAGAAAAATTATTTTCTAAAAGTTGGGAACAAGACTGTAGTAAACTAATTATATTTTGCTTTATAGGAAAATTTTAAACATCTTTGATCTGGTGGGATTTGCTCGAGATGCAACAAGGTAAAAATCATTTATCTCAAGACTGATATCCTTTCGCAGCTCTAGATCTGAATTTTGGTGATTTTAACTGAAAGGAGACCTTGTTGAAAGTTATTCCACATGCAGGTTTTGAAAAATCAAATCCACCTCTCATTCTGTAGTACTTACTGGATGATTAATAGGTTGTTGCAAAGCACTGGGTGTTCGACTCTCCTGTTACAATGCTATTACTTTTCCTTTATTGCCAAATATCAAGAAGCTGCAGTTTCTCTCTGAACCTCGCTGGGAGTAGATGTCATGTTTTTAGGGTGATAAATCTAGCATTTTTGCATAAACTCTGAGTAAGGTTTCTATAGCTCATTTCAAGTGTTTAAATGTTTCATTTAAACTCAAGTGTGATGGGATTTATGTGAAATGAAAAGAGATTGTTAGGGTGCAAGGTAAAGAGGAAAAAGTCACGAGGGAAGAGGATGGTGGGAGGCGAAGCACTGCACAGGCAGGATGACAAACAGGCTAGAAAACAGAGCTTAGAAAGGTTAAGGTAAAGCCAGTGACACATGCATGTACCTTCTCTCTCAACCAGAAGATTTTTTTAACTAGAAGAAAAGCTAGGAGCATGTTTAGACCAAGTCCCTTTAGAAAATCCAGAGTTCAAATCACAGGAGATTATCATTCTCATGGCTTAGCTCTTAGTAACAAAAAAAAAAAAAAAAAAAAAAAAAAAACAAGGTTTTTGTAGGTAGATTTGTAGGTAGATGTCGAAGCTCCAAAGTCTGGGGAGACTAAGGGGAGCGTCCTGCCCGCTGCTGCTGCAGATGGCCTGGGCGCCATGGGCAGCGAGTGCCAGAGCAGAAAACCACCCCAAAAAACCCCTGAATTGGCCAACATCCCTCAACTGTCTCTGCCTCCTGCATCCCAGGGTTGAGCCCCATGAGTCATGGCCCTGGCTTGCTGGGAAGTCCAAAGCTATATTGCAGAATAAAGTCCTTTCAGTTTCTTAACAGGATAGGTATGTTGTGCTTTCCAGCAGTCAGAGCTCCTGGATGGTTTCATTTATTTTCTTTTTGCTAGCTGAAAGTGGTGTTGGAGGTTTCCATTGTGGCTTAGTTTCTGCATAGATCTTTAATGTGTTTCATAGAATCATAGAATCATAGAATGCCCAAGGTTGGAAGGGACCTCAGAGGTCATCGAGTCCAACCCCCCTGCA
>JAVCKT010030603.1:0-12657 GCA_032273925.1 Rhynchotus rufescens | reverse complement strand
AATGCCTAAGGGAAAGCAATTCTAAGGATAAAACAAGATCCTGTAACTATACTTTAATGACCTACTTTCTCCAGCCTTTGCTCAGTATGCAACAAATCCATGCACAAAAAAAGCCTCCCTTTGTCGCACACATACATGAAAGCTCTGTTTAGCCAGAGACAATACTGTAAGTGAAATACAGTGGCAAAATTAATGAAGTTTGGGATCAGAAGAACAATATACAACTTTTCATGGATTTCTGTAGGTTTTATTCAGCTCTGTAGGGCCTTGTCATCAAGCCAGTGCTGTCCTTGGCTGCTCCTTGAATTGGAGGCCTGCATCATCTTCTGTCCCTTGCTAGCACTGCTCAAAGTATGACAACAAAAGCAAGGGCTGCAGCTGAGGAAAATCCAGATTTTGCAGCCTGTTGTTCTCTTTCTTTGTTTCAGGGTTGGGCACTGCCGGAGAGAACCGTTCTATGTTCTCCATAGGCCACGTGGACAGAAATGGCTGGATTTGCACAGACAGTAACACAGCCATTTGAAACCAAACCTCCCTCCACAAAGACCAGAGATGTTTCCTTCTCTCTTTCTTCCTTTCGCTGGTCCATACCATGATCTACTGTGAAGGCATCCAGCTAAGTCATTAGCGAGCTATCACAGCCGTCATGGTTGAAAAATAAAGGAATTAGTGTCTTTTAGATTTAGATTATGATGGTCTTTTTCACTTTAAGACCCTTAATAGTAGAGCAACTTGCTGTCTGAGTCAGTGGCACTGCAGATGGTTTTGCCTGAGAACCTGTCTGCTGGGAACAGGCTTCTGCAAGGGCATAGCAGAGTGGTGTCCTTGGTGCCTTCTCACACCAAAGTGATTTATCCAGGAGGCCATCTGTGCTCTTTCTCTTATGAGTTCCTTTGGTGAGGCCATTTTTTTAGATAAATGTGTAACTTGACTTATATACTGATTTGGGGCAATGCAAGGGTCTCTCTCCGTTTGGGAAACTACACACGAAATTGAAGTTCAAGTATTTGCACGAATGAAATAGTTATTTTTGCCTTTGACAAAGTATTCTATTTGGGTCCTTATTTTCCTTCCTTTAGCGAGCATCTTTCTAACCAATATTTTGTATTTCAAATATGCGTCCAACCTTCAGCATACCACGTGTGCTAAATAGCTTTAGATTTGGGACATCTACACAAAAAGTGGTCTGTTTAAGTGTGGTAGTGTTTTTAGGTTGTCCTGGATTCCATTATATTCCAAGCTGTGGAATATAATGAACCCCTGCTATAATGAAGACATTAGTCCATGTAGTAGATTAAGGCTTGTGCAACAAGGGAGGAGGGTATGGATTTTCCGACTGAATTTTAACCAAAGAAGAAATGTTGTTGGTGGTGCTTGAGCACAGCTGCTCTTCAGACTCTGAATAAAACTGGTGCCAAGTGTTTGCCTAGGACGCTGGGTTGGTTTGTCGCCGGTGCCGAAGCCGAGCTGGGGTGATGGGCGCTGCGGGCGGCTCGGGCCGGCGCCGCGCGCTCCGCTGCCATGGCAACTGCCTGGCCCAGTGTTTGCGTTGCCGCTGCCTCCCGGGAATCAAATATTGCAGGATTTGCACAGCTTTTGTTTAAAGCCAAAGCAAATACATTTCCTATGTCTCTACTATTTAACAATGTTAATACATCTAGTTAAAAACAGCTAATGACATATAACTAACAAATGAAGTATAGTCACTGCAGTTATGTCCTTTGCTGTGCTACTGTCTGGCTCTTCTAAACTCTGTTCATGACTTGGTTGCATGGATGGCTGTACCTGTAAGAGACAGGGTTATCCTATCTCCAATTTGCTGTTGCAAAAACCCCACAATTCTATTTCAAAGTACCCCTGAAACAACCAGCCCACTAAGAAGTCCCAAAGCAGCTGAACATTAAACAAGAACATCAAGCACCAGCTGGAGACAAGTTGGGGCAAGGAAACAAATAGCTTTCCTCTTTTCTTGTGAAACAAGGGACAGATCTGTGTTTGTACTGTGATTGCTCTCTTTGCTGGCTCACACTGCGTTCCCCTGGCACTGCCCCGTAACCAGCTGTCCCCGAGGCTGAGGGCATGAGGGCAGTGCACGCTGGCCTTGGCCACAGCCACGGCTGGACTAGGCTGGAAGCTGTCCTGGCACTTAGGGCAGCAACCAGGTGAAAATCAAAGCTAAGGGTGCGATGAAGACATATTCTTACTCCTCTGTGGTCACTTTTCAGAGCAAATGTTCAACTTGGGTCATGGCCTGCAGTGTTTTCTTTTCTGTTTGATGTACTGTGATACACCTGGCTGGGCCTGCACGGCGTTCTTGATAGCCTCATGAAATACATGTTATGGGAAGGCAGGCAGGAGCATGAGAGGAAGAGCTAATCATTATTGTGGGCTTTTCTGGCTGGTGGGCTTATTGCAGGATGCAGCCTGCAGACTGCTCTGACAGCATAAGGCAGTGGAAACAAATCACTGAATCGGTCCAGACTAATATTTATTCTAAAGTCTCTCCTGAAGCCCCATGGTTATTAGAACTGTTCCTACTGAAGTCAGTAAAAGCAGGGAGAGCCCAACATCAATTAACAGGATGTTGAACGATGACAAGGTTTTGTATAAATGACCCTGGGGTCTCAGTTTCAGAAAGCAGTTGCATCTGCAGGTGAGGTGCCCAGGACAGCTGGGAGCTTCTACACTGGGAGAAATCTGCCCCTCAGGTAATGCATTTATTGTTCAGTCTTGGAAAAAAAACCACACAAAATAACCAAGCCTCCCTTCTGTGTCTGAGGTCGTATGCTAAAAGCTCATTGCCCTCAAGGGAAAGTTTTATTGTTGTCAGGTAGAAGCAGACTTTTATTAATTGAGCAATTTCGCCTGACCTTGATGGAAACCATCACTAACACTCAAATAAATAGATTACTATCATAATCTTTCAAGGCGAGCCTTAGAAATTAATTGCATTTATCTGATTTTGGCTGTTTTTCCATGGTGGTGCTTGAAATTTTTTTCACGTTTTCTTTCCTGTTTGCACAGATGCATATATCATACTGAGGACAATGCTACACCTAATTTACTTCAGCAAATGAGACCAATTAAAAATAACTCAGTAAAAATGATACTGAATCTTCAATTACTTCAGGAAAATGAGGAGCAGGACATTCTGTAATTGACTTGTTCATCTTCTCGTCCTCCAGATCTTCAGTGTGAGTATTAGCCAGAGTTTATTCACTATTTGGTCCCATTAGTACTGATTGCTATTTCTACTGTATGGTCAATATAAGTCACATGTTGCTGCTGTACTTTTGTGGTTGGATGAAGATTAGTGTCTCTGTATATATGATAGGATGGGAGATGTGGAGCTTTAAATTTATATATTTATTTAACCACAACTGCTGTTTTCTTCCAGCTCTTATGCACATGGGGTATTTGATTGTGCCTTGTTCTAACACCCTGTGCTGACTCTAGCATACATAGCTCCAAAAAGGACAATTATGCTAATGCAAAACAAATAAATGTAAATGGCACGTTGCACTTCCACTTCAGAACTGGGAATTGGGCTTGCACTCTACTTTACACCTTTTTATTTCCCTTTGGCGTGATTTGTAGATAATGTCGGATTTCAGCAATTGAAAAAGTAAAAAGCCATGAAAATGATCAAAATTCCTGCTTTCTGCGGATACCTTCCTCTGTATAATAAAATGCTGCCAAATTTGCTCTGGTAAATTCATTTCCACCAAAGAAATTAGCAGCTCTCATGTCACTAATTACAAGAATTTTACAGAGAATGCACATCTCTAATTAAGGCCGTATTACACATGCTACTCATTCACAGCTAAACTCATTTTGATGAATAGTGAACAGCTGTTACTGATAATGGCAAGATATTGATCTTCCTTTTAAATTTGAGAGACAGCCTCATTTGGGCCTTTGAAGGGTCTCAATGTTAAGATGGAAAAATTCATGTTAGTGCTTTAGAAATTTCCAGAGAGATAAATGAAATCAAAACTTTGTGTTAGTGTAGTGTCAGAGTGGAGAGCTGGGAGTCAGTTGCTCTGGGTTCTCATCTCTGTTTTGCTATTAAATCAATTCATGCTTTTGGAGTTAGTCTGTGTTCTGGTGCACGTGACACATTCAAATAGGCAAAAAACATATTTACAAGGAATAACCTGAATTTTCAGAGAACTAGCCAAAGAGCTAGCTCTTTGGGTTCCTCTTCTGTAAGGATAATGCTGAATCTGTTTTTCATGTGTGAGGGGAGGGGACAGCTTCTGGCCAGGCTTGGTTTTGAGAACCTCCTTTTCTGAAAAGATCTTTCACTCAGTTTTGTAACACCTTTGTTCTTTATTCCACAGTGTTATCATGATACTTCTCCTGCCCTTGGAGAGATGTAAAGAAGTTTAATTGCTGCATGGGTAGAAAGTGCTTTGAAGTCCTTGGATAAAAGGTACTGCATGAGTGTGGTGTTCGGTAATTGTTTGGGTCAGCATATTTACTCCTTCTTGTTCTGTTACTAAATTTGTGTCCCTTTGTTCCCTCCTAAGGAAGTATTTCAAACTTTGTATAAAGATGAAAAATTGCTTTTATATTTAGTAGGTTATAAGATCGTGTAATTAGAAATGAACCTTCATCATGATACATGAGCATCTTCAGTGCGATCACCAAATAAGGCGTTCTTCTTGTAGCTGCCAGTGTAATCCTAAGACCACTGTATATATTTGCCTCCTTTGATCAATAATTGAGAGTTATCATTTTCTCTAAAACTTCTAAAGTCCGTATATATTATATAAAATGGCTTAATGCAGAATGGCAAATCCCAGATTAGATTTAAAAAGCTTTTCATGCAGAGCTTTTTCACCTCACAGGGGAGGAACAAGTGGGTCTTGAGAATAAATCTGTTGTTTGGGGATTTTGATTCCTGAAGATTTGTTCTCTTAATACTGTCAGGTAGCACTTAGGCCATCTCCAGGTGCTGCGAGCTTATAGAAGAGCTGTTTTTCTGGTTTACTTCAGCCTCCAGCCTCGGAGGCTCCGTGTGGAAGTGGCGGTGGGTCCCATGCGCCGTGTCACGCAGTGCGGGGCTGCGGTGGCGCTTACTCATTGGGCTTGGTGCTATTGGGCTCGATCAGTAGCTGCCAGTGAGGTGTTCCCTCTCTGATACGATTCTAGGGGCAGAGGAGAATACTGAAATTCAGAGGTTGCTTGACAACAAAGGATGCATATATTTAGTATATATAAGTTTATATTTAGTATTATATATACATATATATAAGAGTAGAAGAACCCAACTTTGTGTCTTGTTTAGAACAGAGGAATTCTGCTAAAAGGCAGAGCAGGGTGGGGAGAAGAAGGCTGGTTGAAGCAGGAGCTTCTGGCGGAGAAGAGGAGGAGCAGGAGGAGGAGCGGAGCGTGTGCGCAGTGCCGGCTCCCGGGCTGGACGCGGTTCCCGAGGTGGCTGCTGCTCCCAGGCATGAGGGCAACGTGGCCTCCACCCCCAGCTGTTCCCAGAAGGTCTGTGAGGACTGCCGGGTGCCCAGCGCCCCCGCCTTGGGTTTAGTGGCTCTGTTGACTGCCCCGGGACTGCCCACCCGTGTGTCCTTAAGTGTGTCACTTAGTGCATATACACAGTTTGGAAATACATTCATTGGGAAGCTGTGAGTCTGCTCTCCTGCCAGTAAGATCTGCTGCAAATGCAT
Source organism: Rhynchotus rufescens (assembly GCA_032273925.1). Lineage (NCBI taxonomy): Eukaryota > Metazoa > Chordata > Aves > Tinamiformes > Tinamidae > Rhynchotus > Rhynchotus rufescens. The sequence goes on along the minus strand of JAVCKT010030603.1, from coordinate 6,973 downwards.
TTGTGAAATCACTGGAGCTGAACAACAAACTCGTAAACCGCTGCTTGCTTCGGAGGAAGAGCAGTTTAATACCCATTGCAGACCTGAGTGCTTGTTTTGATGTTTAGCCTTAATCAGTTGTTGAAGGGTATAAATGTAAATTGTGAATATTGCACAGAAGTAGCTACCCTACATGTAGGCAGGAATACGCATTCATACAGCTGTGTTTATGTGCTAGTATTTTGCCAAGGCTTAATCCTGCAGAGCTCCACGCGTCCCGCGGGCGCTGCCGAGACCCGGGCTCCCTGAGCTGCCCCCACGAGCGCTCGCAGCCCCGGGAGCCGCGGCCCTGGCCGGCCCTGCCGCGTGTCAGCACCGCTGCGCACGGCGCTACTTCATTTGCTCTCAAAGTGCCTGAGTATTGACAGCGTTTTTGGTGGGGTTTGTTTTTTCTTGAAGTTTAAGTAGATGTCCTCCTCTACCTATGTTTTTGTGTTGAGAACACCTAGGAAGAAAAATAATTGGAAATATGGAGAAAAACATCAAATAATGTTGTTATAATTTACTCTGGCAACACAGGCAACGTGCTCATTTTTACATCCTGAAGTACATGAGTAAAGCATAGCTGTCTATGGCCGAGTTGGTAGGTACCGGCTGTGGAAGGAGCCTCCTGAGGAGGAGCAGTGTGGACCAACACCCTGGACAGCTGTGGGGAGCGTTGGCTTTGGCAGAGCTGCCTACAACCTCTGCAATTCGTCATGGCTTTTGGCCAATATATTCCCTTTCTTGATATTTATTCTTTTTGATGATTTAGTGCAGTGATGATAAAGGGTTGATACAAGTATCTGTTTTTGCCTATTTGCAGGGCCTCATGCATGAAAAGCTTTATGTTAGTAGGATTTTGTTGTAGGCACCTAGAATTTAGTCCCAAAGCCGTGAGGTCTGTGCGCAGGGTGCTGGCTGAGCCCGTCCTGTGCAGGCTGGGGCCGCGAGCCCTGCACCGCTGCCCTGCTCATCCCGGCTGCGGTTCCTGCCCACGTCTCGGGCCTCTGGCCCCGGCGCTTGTGGGGAACCTCCTGGGGGACTTCTGGTGGCCCCTGCAGGCAGCACCACTCCTCTGGGTCCCACCCGGGATGGAGCTCTTAACTCTTCATAAAACACAGCTGCCCTTTCCTCCTTTCCTCCTTTCCTCCTTTCCTCCTTTCCTCCTTTCCTCCTGTCCTCCTTTCCTCCTTTCTTTCCTTCTTTCCTTCTTCTTTCCTTCTTTCCTTCTTCTTTCCTTCTTTCTTTCTTGCCTTCTTTCTTGCCTTCTTTCTTGCCTTCTTCTTTCCTTCTTTCTTGCCTTCTTTCTTTCCTTCTTTCTTTCCTTCTTTTCCTTCTTCTTTTTTATTTTCTTTCTTAAAGCCCCTTTCCTCGCAGTTATAGAGTCCCTCCGTGTGGAGAACGGGGCGAGTGTTTAGCTGCCCCCATGTAACAAAATCGCCACCACCAACCATTTTTACACAACCTGCTTTTCAATGGGCTTCAATTCATTTATTGAAGGGCCAGGTTGTATTTTTTTTTCCCCACCTTCTACCGGCTTTTGTCAACAACTCAAGATCAGAAAGGGGCTGAGGCGCTTGGTGAAGCTGGGCTTAAACCACAGCAAACAGGATGGCAGCACCATTTATTCAAAAACAGGATGAAGATACAACCAACTGTGTGAAAAGAGGGGCTGGTAGGACCTGACGAAGTCTTCTGTGAAAGTGGCTTTTTTTTCTAGTGGTTAACTGTGGCGGGATTTCCTGCATCATCTTCTGAAGTTCCTCAGCGTTGGAGAAAGGATATTGAAGCAAATGAATGTAGGAGCCAGTCTAAAATAACAAGCTATGCATTCTTAAGAGAAGCCTCTCTATTTAATAAAAAGTTATCATAAATCAAAAAGCTTTAAGAAGAAAAATCAGATTTTGTTTTAATGCAAATAGCTATAGCATCCCATGTACCAAAACATATCCCTCTAAAAAAGGGGGGAAGGATATCTGCATTCAAACCTCTCGGTATTCTTATCACGTGAGGGACTTCCATATCATATGTGACATATTAGATACGTAAGTATATTAGATACATAAGCATATATATACATCTCAGGGAGAAGACAGCCCCACAGCCTCTCTCACTCGGCCATATTCTCTTTCTCTTACATAGTGCAACCCATTGCAACCCTTTTTTGAAATATCCCATCATGGATGTTTAATACCTTCTTCATAACACACTTTATTATACAGTTGCCTTCAGTTACTTGCCTTTGCACGTGGGGAGAAGTCATGTAGAGAAGCAGGAGGTAGGAGTCACCTATGTAAGCTACACATCTGAATTTGTCATACTTAAATATATGCATATTTTTTCTCCAGGTTCCTTGAAAGATCATCTGGAGACACCATTTGGGTAAGCACAGAGGAAAATGTATTTAGTTGGTAATGCCACGTACACATACTTGGAAACTGTCCCATGATAATCATAAGAAATCAGAGAACTATTGACTCTTGGCCAGAGGAAGGTAGTGTTGGCAGCATGCTAAATGACAGGAGGCTCTAAAAACTTACTCTCAGTGAAATACCTCAAATCACCCATGAAACAGGCAATCATGAGCTTTACAGCCTTCTGAAATGGCACCACCCTTTGGTGCATCATAGCTGAGATGAAATGAGACCTTGGCTGTGTTTGGGAATGACAAGCACTTCAAAATGATAGACTGTCTCCATGCCAGGTACCTGCAAGTTAGGACAGGTCAGACCATTTGGCATTGCTGGAGTTACATGAAACTGAATCTAACAACCTTCTTCCAGCTGGCTTTGAACATGGCAATGCAAAACACAGAGATACCTGTTATACCTGAATCACTTTTCAGAAGGTCAGCAAATAACATTTTGATATGCTGAGGATTAAAGTTAGTACTTAAGACCAAATCTTGCATAAAATTAGGTCAGTGGTAAACCTTCCATTGCCATCAGTCATTCAGAATCAGGAACTAAATTTATTTACACTGAAGCTATTTTCTCTATCATTTTCAGCACAGTAGTGGATCCATGACCCGTGAAATGAAGCAGGATACACAGAAGCTTTATTGCTGGAAACATTAATCGTTCTCCTGCCAGTAACATTCAAGATGCTCCAGTTAATCTACCCAGCACATCCCCAGCTGTAAAAGTTGGCACTTGAGCATGGGTTTTGTGGGAAGAAAATGCAAAAGGTGATGTGAAATCTTCACCCGTAACTTCAGCCAAGAGTTACATGAGGGTGTATGGAAGAAGGGCAATGAAGTGATCATCTCCTTTGCCCTCTAGTGACAGATCCCAAGCAAAAGATATGGAAAATCTTCACCTGGCAGTCAGGAAGAACCATAAGACTGACACTTTGTGGACATGCAGTTAAACCAGGTCTCAGCCATAAAATGATTTTCTAGAAGGTTTTGTGATTTTGGAGAGCCACTCACAAAGTTGCTCTTAGGATATGAAATCCTGCTATGTATTTTGTCATCTTTCATATAGGACTCCTGCATTCTCCAAAGGTTTGCAACAAAAAGGAATGTCCTACATGATAGTTAAAGTTTCATATTATTTTTGGTGAGCAATGCAAAAATAGCATTAGTAGGAGCTTGGTTTTTGAAGGATCATCTCTACCATTAAAGCTTTCTCACATGAAGTAATATTCCAGGCTTACCCCACAAGTTCAAACTCTTTGCATCTATATGGACATGAAGAACCTGACAATCAGATTTCTGGTGTGGGAAAGACTTGACATAAAGGATTTCCCAGGTAAGAAGAACCTGATAAGTGAGTTCAGCAAAAGTGATGACACAGAGCCATGAATCTGATAAGACTTCAGAGCTGCACAAACCCAGATATGAATCACTGGAATCAATTGCAATGAAGACACAAATGGAAGAAAAGATCTTTAAAACCTAATTATAAGATACTTTGTGAAATGTGTTATCTTTTAATAATGTTAGTCAGTTTTTAAAAATCTTTTCAGCTCTTTATGTGTTTTTTCATGTGCAGATGGAGAACTGTAAGCCAATACATATTTAATGAATTGCTTTTTCTCTTCTGAAATATATATTTATATATATACATATATTTTTAAATCCACCTTCTTACTCTACAGCATATTCATTATCACATCAACTCACACTACTAATTAAGTTAAATTCTACTGCTAAATAACTCCCAAAGAGCCAATTTATCTAAGGCAGTATGAGCACATATTCATTTCTCTTTATACATCACCAGCTGTTATTATTAAATGCCACTCACTTCAGACTGCAAGTTTGAAATAATTGCAATTATGGAAACATTTTTTTTACTCTATTTAGCAGTGAGTGTGGATGCTGTTGTACTGATACTGACAATAATTTGGATATGGGTAGGCACCACTCAAGTAATTTCATTTTTAGAGCTGACAAGATATTCGGAGGAAAATGTGGAATTTTCACGTACATGAATGTAAAAAGCTTTGTCATAAATCCACATGAAGCGCAGAAAAGAGTTTGACGGATTATTCTCTGGAGAAAACGTGTTCTTTCTGAAGGTGTTAGCTTACCTTTTCACACATACAGGAGAAGAGCAGCAGCAAGTGCCTTTCCCATGGTTACAGCCCATCTTAGTTGGCTGCTGTACTAGGAGAGGGTGGAAATGATGCTCACACTCTGCTCCCTCTCTACCCATTTTCTACCCTTGTCTGCTGCATAAAGACTGCCAATAGGAGCAGGTATCTAGAGGTAACGGCATACTTCATGCTCCCTTAGGCTTCTGCACAAATACCTCACCTTTAGTTGGTTGTAAGCATTGCTGCAGACAGTTCAAAGAAGTCTTCACTATGAAGAGTAATATTTCTGCATGTCAAACTTGAGCAATTAGAGGGACAGAAAATTGTCCGTTGCTTGCATTTCTTAGCTCACTGATAAAGCTAAATTAGTCTTTCCTGAGATTTACCACAGCACACTTTCACAAGTTTCAATCACCACAGTACAGGTAAGAGGAGTGAAAATGTTGACTTAGGTTCAGAATTTATTAAACTTGTATTTCGGTGGGAATGTGAATAATTCCCCAAAGTAGAATTCTTGTGTTTCTAACAACACACTTCCAACATGATGCTTCCTGCAAAGCTAGTATTGAGATATTATTCCATATTCAAAGTTTAGCTTTCCTTAAAATTATACTGGATTAAAATTACCATTTATGAGACACAAAAGATACAGCAAGGAATGAAAAACATTCCAAATATTTCTCTAACTTCATAAATATTATAATGCATGTTGTTCATCTTTTGGCCAAAGGGAAACCCCACCAAGAATATTACAAGAGGAACTGTAACAGCTCTACAAATAACCCTTTTTTTTTTGAGTTCTACTGTATTCGAACAAAAATATTGGTCATATGAGGAATATTATTTAAGGTGATATACAAGTACAACATTTTTCACAGACGACTTCTGAAAGATATTTTTTTTCCCTTATTTTTTTGTATCCTTTAATAAACATTCATTAAATTCACTGATTTTAATTTCTGTGATAATTTATAACGTAAAGCATCTCAGATATTTCATCTATTTCCTGCATTTCCTGCATTTCACCTCATTTTATGGAAGTAGGTAAGTAAAACATTTTCTTGGACTGGATACTGTTGTTTTTGAGCAATTTCTAACCTTCATAACTGTAAATTGATTATGCAAACAGCACATTAAGAAAGAAGTGCAATGAAATGCTTAAGGCTTTGTCAAGTAACACAAGGAATTATGTTGACAAAAGCCTGTTCTTTTATAATGTGAAAAAAATACTGCTTAAGATTTGCAATTTAAATGTAATAAAGAGTTACATTTAGTTGATTTCCTAAAAGACACCAATCATTTTCAGTTTAAGAGAAGTAAATCATCATCGAGTTACGTTAATTATCACATTTAAAATCTTAAACAAATAGCTTCGAATCCAACCAAGGAGAACTAGAGAGAGAAAATGATGATACATGCATATATATATATATATTTCACAAACATACATATATAATAGCAGACATGTAAGTTTGCCAAATAAAGCAGATCATATATATGGCTCTCTAAGCAAATTTACCCAGAGTAGCTCTTATTCCTAGAATTATCTTGCTTTAATCCTGAAACTCATACAACAACTTTATGTAGATTTAATTGGGCACCCTGAGGTTAGCTTCTGAAATACACAAACAGTCTTATTGGAGGAAAAATACTAAAATACCCTGGCATTCATTAGCTAGTGAGAAGCTACATTGTGCCAAATTGGCTATCCACTTTTATGTGGTGATTTGGGGAATAATTTTCACCACTAGTTTATGAAATGACTAAAAGAAACCTGCTTTATGTAAATTTGGGAATCCTGCTGAGGTTGCTGACAAATGATAAACTGAAACAGAGAGAAAACAACTAATGCAAATAAAAAGCAATTTGCATAAATTTTGGTCAAATGGAAGGAAGCTAATGGACATTGCATTTATTTATAAGACACTTGCCTTGTAAGCTGTAGATTTCTCCAACGCTGTTCTGCCGGGTGATATGATGCCAGTATGCACTGCGAGGAAGTGAGATTGACTTGGATAATGTCATTGGTTCAGACAGACTGGTCTGGAGCTGAAAAAAAAACCAACAAAGCAAACGACAGATCATACACGATTCTACTTGATAAGACAAATCTCTCAACTTTGAAATGCACTACTGTTGTTACGAAAATACAATTTACTGAATTATCATAGTTTTTATATTATCGTTTACACTGTGTAATAACCATTAGCACTGTAAACACTCAGAAAAATCTTGCAAAAGTACACTTGGATATTTAGATTTATAAACAGAGGTTTATTAGCACACAGGAATATTTCCCTATTTGTCTACAGCTACTTGTGCTGCTGCCAGGATTTTGTTATTTTCTTCCAAAACTTTGCAATAGTGATCAATTGGAATATACCTGAAATCTGAATTCCCACATTTTTGG